>PVKB01004060.1:0-161693 GCA_004027205.1 Ctenodactylus gundi
GGACCTATGCCCAAATTTAACAAATTTAATTACAAGTGCTGCAATAAAGACTTGCTGGAACTATTACCTTCTGAAGCCACTCATTCCAGATAAGCATGACTGATAATGGCTGAAGAGCCACATATCTCACATACACAAAAATTAAAACCCTCCAAAACAAAAAACTTGCACCATTACTAACTTAAATCCAGCCTACTTATCTTAGATAACCTGGAAAATTACCAGCCAAGAATTCTATTCAGTTGTCCTTTTAAATCACAATGGGAAGAGAATCTGGGTATGGGACAGAGACGGAAGGAAGGAAAGTCAAAATTACTCAAGACACAATATGTAAACGCACCAATTCCCCTAAATTGAATGTAATTTTCATGTATTGGAAACATATATTAATGAAAACAAAAATTATAGAAAAATATATTTGTTAAATAACAAAATAATGAGGATGGGTCCCCTTTGAACACTGTCCCCTTCCAGTCGTCAACTGGGCAGCCCAAAGGAAAGCTGCACTAACTGGACAGTTGATGAAGCCCCGGGCAGACGTTGCCCAGGCCCAGGGTCTGGCACCGCAGAGACAACTCCAACCGCCGCGGTGAGTCGCCTCCTCAGGCCGAGACCTGCGGCCGGCCGGGTTACATAACCGCCACGAACTTAAAACATTACATTCATTTTACAGACAGGCTCGGAGGCGGAGGGCTTGGCCAAGGTCACACTCCCGTCCGTGGCGACATCACGGCTCGCGCTCCGGAGCGGCTCCGTTCCGCCCAACCTCTTCCCAGTGCAGGGCGACGCTCGCGCCCCTCGGGAGCGCTTCCGAGAAACCCCGCCCGCCCACCGCTCCGATCCACAGGTGCGCCCCGCGAGCCGCGGCCGGGACGCCTCCTCGCCGAGGCCGCGGCCGGCACTACCAGACCCCGCTCCGAGGACACGCCGGGCACCCCGCCCGCCCGCCCGGCCCCCAAGCCTTATTGTTCCCGACGCCGCTCACCTCGGAGGACGCGGGCGCGGGCCCGGCCGGGGCGACCTCCCGGCGGCTCACGAAGCTAGGTCGGTGACGGCAGGATCCGCGAAGGCGTACCCGGCGACTTCTCCGCCTACCTTCGGCAGCGGGAGCTGCCGGGGGCGCGTCACCCTCCTCGCGAGACAGCGGAGACCCCGGCAGCTTCTGCGACCCCTGTGACGTAAAACGCTCATCACCAATGGCAGCCCGGAGGCGTGGCAGAAAGCCAGACCCACCCACCCCGCTCGGCGCGCGTCAAAACACAGCGCTCTCGTAACGCATGCGCAGTGAATCCGCGCCGGCACTGAGGGGCGGGGCGCAGTGCGATGGTCCCGAAACCCGGCAACTCTCCCTCCCTTCCGTGACAAACTATTCCGGTTAATCTTAATGGCTGGAGGCTACAGGGACACAAACTTAATGTCTGCTCCCCATTATCTGGAAAACACAGTAGCCACTACCTCATTAAAGCCTCTTACCATATTCGGCTAGAAGTCACTAAAATTACCTTCCCTATGTAGGTAAGGAATTTAAACCTCCGGTTATAAAAACTAGGAAGTAACACCGCAACTCGAATGAATTTGTTTTGGATGAGGCAGGGTCTCGCTCTGCAGACCGGCTGGTCCTGACCTCACTCCGGAACCCAGACTGGCTTTCTACTGACTGCAAGGTGCCTGCCTCCGCTTCCCTAGTGCTGGGGCTTAGGAGTTTTAAGAGAGATCTATTCCAGGCCGGGGCAGAACCGAGGGCCTCGGCTCTTACTTAGGCAGCGGCTCCTCTCAAAAAGACTGATTTGTACCTTCCCACTCCCTAAAATTTGGATTAAAAACTATTAAAATGATACTTAAGAAGTGCAGAAAAAGCACACCAGAGCCGAAAGCGGGCCATAGGAAAGCCTAAAAGACTGAGGCTCAAATGCAAGCGTTCCAAACCAGACCCAAACCCAAACCCAATACACTCGCATGCCAAACCGCCGAACTCTGGGCTTGTATTTCACATGTGCTGAGTGAGACTCAAGTAAACAGACGCCAACAAGCACTTGTTGACTGGCTGGTACATTATGCCGGTAACGTAAGCCACGAATTTCTTCCCAGAAATATCGCTTCTATCAACAAGCGATCGCTTTCTCCAGAACTTTCCTGAGGACTGGCTCAATTAACGGATTCCAACAACGATTCGTCAGTTTACAGTAAAATAGTGGGTGGTAATCTTATTTCAAAGACGAAATAGGAACGCTTATCTACATTATGACAGAAGGAACGTTAATTCTTCCACCCTCAGATACAGGTTAACATTTAAAACGTTATTTTTTCAAATACCTTCTTAAAGGAACTTGACAGCGTACCTTTCTGAACACTGCACTTCAAGTGGAAATTTACAATCTGAGGAGGCAGTCCTACCTTTTCGGGCAACAAAAAAAAGGCAATTTTACACCTATGTTCTCCTTTATTCCTTTCCCTTACTAAAAGGCGGGCTAAGATCTGGATCATGTGACTGTGCTGCCAAGTTCGAGCGAAAACGACAGTTGAGACCGCGAAAGGCGCTTCCGGAAGTGAGTGGGCGGGACTTTCTGCCCGGCTGAGAAATGGCTGCTGCTACCAGGCAGCCAGCCGCCGCCCAGTAGGTTGCTATAGAGCCCGCAGCTCCCGCCGCGTCCCGCCGCCGACCCCGGCTGCCGCCTCCTTACCATGGACCTGGACAGGATTCGCTCGGCGGTAGGTTTCGGGTGTTGGAGTGCTCCACAATGCCGGCTCCCTGGGCCCGCGGGCGGAAGGTCCCCGGTTCTTCACGGCCCAGAATCTCCAGAGCCCATTTCTCAGTTAAGTGGTTCACGCCCTCTTCTGGACTCCTCCTCTTCCTGCAGAACACGATCTTCCGCTTCTGACGTAAGGGCTGCTTTATGAGTCACTCGCCTCTGGACCTCCCTTTAGGGCTTGTCACCAAAACCTGTCGCAGGGGTACATGTAGGAGGCATGTGCTTCACTTGATGGGAGCGAGTTGCGTGGGGCACTGGACCAAGCACTTTCCCTTTCTGTTTTTTAGCTGCTGCTTGCTGTCGTATTGCTTTCGTGGGGTTTTGTCATGTATGCGTCAACAGTAGCTGCGCGGCAACAGCTAAGAAATATGTACCCAGACGAAATTTTCCGGATGAATGAAGATTTGTAATTCTAGATTTATCTGCAAGTACAGTTTTCCTTATGTTTATCTAATGCGTTTGTAGACCTAAAAATAAAATTCATAATACCAAGTTTCTAATTTATTTCTGTATAGCTTTTCATAATAGGCATTAGCACGCCAGCTGGATTGGTCAGCTAGGTTTCCCTTGCTAGGAAAAAATACCTGCTGTATACAACTTCAGCGAGTAAAGGTTTATTTTGCCTGACAGTCCCAGAGGTTTCAATCCATGGTCAGCTGGAACTAAGCCCAAAAGTAGTGGAAGGGCCTGGTGGTGGAAAGCTGCCAGAAGCAAGGAAGAGCAAGGAGGGGTAGGGACCAATCCGTAAGGTCACACCCCCATGGCTCACCCCCTACATAGCCGGAGGTGTGATTTACTATAAATCTCTGAGGCTTCTCAAGCCTATCAAGATTAGCCATCACACAGGTTTTTCAAACAGACTGCACAACTTCCAAAATGTCATGGATGATAAATACAAGCTTTTTCAATCTAGCTAAACACTTCTTAAAAACTTCCCAGGCTTTTTAAAAACAGAAGTTTTGTTTTTATATTTGCTTACTGCAGCATTTCCCTCTGTTGCATACCCTCACACCAAAGTCAAATGAGCACTGTTAAGAAAAATAATCGGAAGCGGGGGTCGAGGGTGGAAAAAAAAGAAAAATTATCATGTGGCTGTTTTTCTACATCCCATGTTTCAAGTCAAGAATGACTAGAAAAAGATGGCTGCTCATATCATTTGTTTAGCCTCTTTTTTCTGTATTTCTAAGTTATTACTGTACAATGGGAAGAAATATGAAAACACTTTTCTGGTAGTAAACTTTATTATTTTCTGAGAAATATAATCAGTTAGTATAACACTATAAGAACAAGCACAGACTCATTAGCTTTTGAAATTTTTAAGTAATCTTCAATGATGTTGATCAGGAAATTCTTTCATTGGTGGAATTACTTCTCCAGTCTCCAGAATTATATCACCCTAGAAAAACAAACAAGCATTTAGCAGAAAATTCCTAAGTCTGCTGCATAGGTAAGCAATTCTACCCAGACCTTATGTGGGAAAAGTGGTTGAGTTTTGGCTCCCTTAAAAAAAAAAAAAAAAAGACCCAGACAAAGGAGAAGCCAGGTTAAGGGTAAGTAACCAGTATTCACAGATCTTAAGGTACAAGGGAAATAGTAAGAGTTTTACTCAGAACCACAGTTACAAGGAAGGGCATGAAAGTTGTATTCTCCACGAGCTACAGGGATTATCTTTTTTTTTTTTTTTTTGGTCCTGGCCCCAAGAAAAAGAGCCTTTAAAAAAGTTGCAGGGAAGCATCTTCCAGCCAATATAAAGAAAAAATATATTCCCAGCAATTCACTGAGTCAACAGTGTTCCACTTGGTTTAGATAGTGGAGATGGAATGCAAACTTTGTCTTGATAGCTGTCACCATACAGTATATAGTCAAAAAAGGACAGGCTTTTAAACCAGAACCAAGTGTTGAGAATCTCAAGACCTCCCTTCACAAGCTGTATATTTTAAGCAAATTACTTAGTTTCAGTTTTAGGCAAGTTTTTAAGATAACAGATTTTCTATCCCTATTGTGGTTTGGATCTAGAATATCCCCCCAAAGTCTCATGTATTTGAATGTTATAGATTGCCTATGGAACCATGTGCTGTTGGGAGATTGGGGCCTACTCTGGAGGGGTGGATTACAGGCATGTAAACTGAATTACAGGCGTGTAAATTGGGTTATTGGCATGGAGTGGGGGTTTACCACACCTTCCACACCTGTATCAAGGAGGGGCTAATCCCTGGGATGAGATCTGAAAGGATATAAGCTGCTTCCTGCCTTCCTTGAGGACTAGTCTCCCCTTGCCTTGCCTTGGCTTCCTGTCTGTGATATCATCAGAAGCTGCCTCCACCTCTGCCTCTGCCATGTACTTTGATTGCTGCCCGCCACCCCTGAATGGACTGTGACCTTCTGAAACTGTGAGCTAAAATAAACCTTTCCTCCCTAAATTTGTAGATGTTGGGTATTGAGTCACAGCAATGAAAAATAACTGAGACAATCCCTCTGACAGGCCCTGAATGACAGTAAAATTATCTCATCTTCACCCCAACTCCTGCTGTTCCCTAAGCTGCTACTGCTTAGGACTATCACCTGCTGAAGAAATGGTTTTAAGTTGCTAAACATTTTGGTGACAATCTCATTTATTACAGCAGCATTACCCTAACACAAAAATTAGGTCCTTGAAGTGGTACTAATGCTGCTATAATAAAAAACAAACTACATGGCTTAGTAGTAAAGTGGCAAAAACATAGACACTGCAAGCTAAAAGAAGATGGAAATAAATGGCAGTGGAAGCCAGGCCTGATGGCACAGGTCTGTCATCCCAGCACTCTGGGAGGCTGAGGCAGGAGGAATGCAAGCTCAAGCACAGCCTGGGCAACTTGCTGAATTAGCCAGACCTCATCTCAAAATGAAAGTAAAAAAAATAGCCTGGGGGTGTAGTTCAGTAGGAAGGCCCTAGATTCATTCTCTGGTACCACTAAATAAATAAAAAGCAATGAAAAACCTGCAAAGTGTCTCCTACAATAACCAAGAAGCTGAGTGCCTATGAACTTCAGGTTCTAGGAGAAGTAACTATTTTCAGGAAAAAAGTTACAGTATGGGTTTGGATTCTGGCTACTGTCTGGGGAATGTACTTGAAGAAACATGAATTCAGGCAAGAAGTAGATAACTTGAAAAAAGAAATCATAGAATATAAAAATTCAGGACATTGATGTAGTGGAAAAATACTTTCCAAATCATTAGCAGTAAGAGCTAACATAAAAAAATTAAGGAACAGAAATCCAATAAAACTCAGTAAGCAGAGGGACACAGTTCTAAGGCAAAGATCAGATGAAAGTAGCCTTTGAAACAATCTGTTTTGGATGGCCTCCACAATGTTCCCACTAGATTAAAGAAGGCAGATGCTTGAGGACAAAGAAATGGCAGAACTAGGTAACTACATGTAGAAAGGACAGATAGTGGCATATGGCACTGACTTGAAGCCAATAAGTAAGATGCTTACCAGGTACTTTTCGTTGCTTGGCAAATATCAATGGCCAAAGAAACCAAACATACAGACTATAAAAGCCTATGAGGGTCTGAAATTAAAACATCTGGTACTGTACTTGTGAGCAGGAGGAAAGTTTTGAAGGCTGTACAACCCCTGGGGCGTATTTCCCAATACCCACTTAGGTGTGCTGTAGTTTAATAAAAAACGCCTCCCAAAGATAGAGCCACAGACCAGAAGAACAAAGGAAAATAAAACAAGTAACTTGAGTAACTACTCAAGTAACTTCCTAAACCCAGGAGTCTACAATATTTAACTACTTGGATTTCAAAACTGCTAAAATAAAGTGAATGCTTTGCTCTACAAATTCCACTGCTGAACAATGTATGTAAAGGGATATAATTCACTCTCTTAGTTCACTGATGCTCACATCAAGAGAAGTCACATTTGAGCCTGACAGACACTACTATACATCATCTCATGATCTTGAATCCGGGGCTGACAACACAGTCTGGGAATTTTTCCCTAGGGCATAGACCGAGTGTTCTTTCTGTGTGTGGGGGAAAGGAAGCAAAGAGCTACTGTGACTAGAAGGATAGACTGGGCAAAGATCCCATGCAGGGGAATCTTGAAAACAAAGAGCACATGGCTATTTGGGACAGGGAGAATGAGTTCTGGCCAGAACAAGTCAGGTAAGCTACTTGCAAATATTTATGTTAAAATCATCCTGACATCCGCTTCTCTTTCCCTACCACAAACTTAAGACATCTCATTCTGGAAGCACAGTGGTAACACTGCAAAGGACGACCTGATCCATGCTAGTGACATCAATAAGAAACTAGTTTTATTAAACTAAGATTTGAGAGGTTGTTACTGCCTATTTTACAGTATACAAATGAGCATTCTCAAAAAGGAAGATCTCAAAGGGGTCAGTGGCACAGACACAAAAGAACTACAGAGGAAAATAGAGAAATATTATGGAATCCCTGATGTGTTCTTCTAGAGAGTGCCCTCTTCTTCCTTTGAACAGGAATGACAAAATAAAAAATAGAGCAAGTATAAATGGAAGACTATCAGCCAGGTAATGAATTCTGCAAGATGATTTCCTATTTTGAGACTATCTAGACCCTGATACAAGTAACAAGGAAATATCAGGAGAAATTGCCTATTATTTCCTAAAGCAAAATTCCAACTGGGATGGCTTGCCAATTTTAGTGGTTCTCCCTAAAGTTCTCTGTTATAGTAGATAATGGGTTATGGTGAAGTATATTATTTGACTGAATCAAGAATCAACACTAAGTCTGGGTTTTTATTTGTTTTTGAGAAAAGGTCTGCTATGTAGTCCAGACTACCTCAAATTCACTATCCTGCCAAGTGCTGGGATTACAGACATATACTACTACATCTGGGGAGGTTTTTTTTAAATAATTCTAGAATTTATAGTTATTATAGGTCACTAATTATCTCTGACTAGAAAGACAAGAACATAACATGTATTTTATTATACAAAACAATAAATAACCTCACCAGGAGCCCATAAATATGCCAACCAACTACTATATAGTCCTTTATTCATTAAAGAACCGAACTTCTAATACCATGAGGGCTTACTATTCACAGAACAAAATAAAGAACACACAATAATGGGTCTTAAGTTCACAGATGGAGAACTTCAAGTCAGACCTTGAAACTGAGGCACAAAGCCACAGGCAGAGAGAGTTTAGAAATAGCAGAAACTCGGCTGCTGTCACCCTGCTCAACTGTCTGCTCAGGCTCACTCCCTAAGTCCTTCACTCAACATGACACAGCACCAGGGAAAAACTTAGTACCGTCAACTCACATTAGGATGAGCAGAGTCATGAAACAAAGTTCAAAATTAATAATTTCACTTCCCACCTTCACCTGTAATTGGTACCTCGCTACCCACCCCCCTGAAAACAACAACTGAGACAACAGGCACCAAAATATTAAGGAACATTTTAGTCAAACAATCATTTGGGTAGGGTATAATGAAAAGAAAAACACTCAGAGCTGACTTACTGGGAATATCCTGGGCTTCCTGTCAACGATTCCATATGGTCTTGTCTGTAATATAAGTTAATTATAGTGTTAATTATAGTTGCAGAGTTTCTGAAATAGATTATATCTCAAATTTTAACTTAAGCTCCAAATGTTAACAGAAATAGAACTGTGTATTCAACATCAATCCACTATCAAGAGGCATCTAAAACTTAACCAGGTCCAACACTCAACCTCCCCCCACCCCTCCACCCCCCGCCTCAAAGTGTTCTTCCTTGTTCTCCCTTTCTAAGTAAATGACCTTTTCATTCCCCCAGTTTCAAAGGTCAAAATCAACAACTCTTTTGTGGATCCTGCTGAGTCCACTAGATAGTGCACCCTATATCCTCACCACCTGTAGGATGACCACCCTTGCCCAAGCCTTTATTTTTTGACTTGAACTGCTGTAGCAGCATCCTGTAGCCTCCTGCTTCCACTTATGCCCTCCACAGTGCAGGAAGAGTACAGTGATTCTTGGAAGATGTATATTTCTCTGCTCAAAGTTTCATTCTTAGAGGAAAAGACAAACATTCCTGCTGTGCTGATTTTTTGTTTTTGTTTTGACAAAGTCTCACTCTGTAGTCCAGAATGATCCTAAACTCACTATGTAGCCTAGGCTGGCCAAGAACTCACAGCAATCCTCGTGCCACATCCTTCCGATTCTGCATTAAGACCCTACATGATCTGCCCCTTGGGTACCAGTCCTGTCTACCACTTTCCCCCTCACTCACTGTTGTATAACCGCAGCTCCCTACATATTAGTGCAGTCAGGTCTGCTTCTGCCATCATACTTAGCTGTACTTTGTATTTATTGATTCTTCTACCTGAAATACCTTCTAATATTTTCTTGACCCATAACCTCATTTTATCTATTTCAAGGATCACTTCTTCAGAGAGGCCTAATTAAAACATCAGCCCCTGTCATTCTCTAGTCTTTTACTGTGCTTAATTTTTCTTCTAGAGAACTGATTACCTCCTATAACATTATATACTTCTCTATTATCTATTTGTTGCTAGTCTCCAGGACTAGGATAAACACGTAATAAGAGCAGGGATGCAATTTGCTTTGTTCATTGCTCTATTTCTGTGTTTAGAACAGTACTTTGTGAGCAGGAAGGGCTAAATCAATATTTGCTAAATAAATGTATTTATAAAACATACACTTATGCACAATATATCACCCCAAAATACTTAACAAGATCTGTGTCAAATAAAAAGGGCTGGAGTGTAGCTCAGTGCTCCCTGGGTTCAATCCCAGGTATCACAAGAAAAATATCAATCAGTAAATAAATAACCTGCAGCCAAAGGTAAAACATGGAAATGTCTTCAAAGGGACGGAGAGCGCAGCACAGCAGAAAAGATCTGAAGCAAATGTGGCCACTCTCTACCAAAGGGACAGACCCTCACCTACTCACATCAAGAGAGAGGATATGGTAAGGGAGAGGCCTTGGGATTTCTACTGCCAAAACATGGAACTAAATGCATCCACCAATAACTAAGGAAAAAAATCATGTGCAAGAGGGAAACCCTCAGATAAGCAAACACATTAATGTATTGTAAACCCAGTACTGCAGCTTGTTAAATCTGGCTATTATCTCTTCAACTCTAAAAATTTAAGATACCTGTATGATGAAGTAAATTAAACCCAGAACATAAGTATCAACTTTTTAAAAAAATTAGCACAATACATACATTCTGTTGATTAGTGCTTGTAATGTACAAGACAATGTGGCTATTAGGAGATCTAATAGATTAGGTAGGATTCTAATTAAAATGCATAATTAACATAGTTTTAAGTTGAAAAATGTTCTTAGGGTCATAAATTAATACTTATGAATTTATGGTAAATACTTATAAATTTAGGGTTAAAATACTTAAAGTTGAGTATAAAAATTACAAATGCACTTGAAAGTGTTTAAAAGAACTTGATTATGTTAAGTGGAGTTGCTTTAAGAGTCAACATTAATTCAAAGAACAAAGAAAAGAAACTATTCTTATATTAGATGTATTAGTAGTTTAACAAAATTTTAAAGTTAAATTTAAGGAATTAAGCAAAAGTAAGTTTGTAAATTTAGAACTAAAAATTAAATATTAATTTATATTCCCAGTAACTGCATCCAGTGTTTTTTATTTAGAAAACACTCTTGGATGTTAAAGAAACTTCTGACAGAAAGTCTTTTTCTTCTCTAGGATCTTTCATTCTAAAATAATGAAAAAAATAACAAATGTATAATGACAGGAGATGACCTGCAGAATCACAAGTAAACACCAACAGATTTTTAAGCCTGAGAGAAATATAAACCCTTCTCTGACCTCAGAGATATTTCTCCTAGCTGCTATTAATTTCATGCTCTATATGACCAAACCACCAACTTTAGATTTTTCTCCCTTAGTTTTGTTCATAAGGTGTTTTATTTATTTATTATTGATTTTTTTGGCAGGATCAACAGATAGTCCAGACTGACCTCAAACTCACAATCCTTCTGCCTGAGCCTCCCAGGTGCCGGGATAATGAACAGTATGATCCACAATCCCTGACCCTGTGTCTTCCTTTACAAGTGTCTTCTGGCTTCATTTTCTTTCTTTTCCTTGCTTTCTTCATCATAACCAAATTTTCATCAACATCTACTAAACTGCAACAGTCTCCAGCTGATCTGCCTGACATCAGACTATGCTCCCTTTGTTTTACCCTAGGTATCAATGTTTTTCTACATTTTCCTCACATTCATTAATTCACTCTCCTACTTAAAAATGGACAGCTTCCCACCATCCATCACATACAACGCAACCTCTTCTGCCCAGTCTTCAGGACCTTCCATACAGTGGTCCCAGCCTATTCAAACAACAGATCTTCCACTCTGGCCCTCTCTTCAGTCGTGGGTGCATAAGGCCATGCTCATTACTGACTCCATAGTTTCTAGCTAGAATAACTTTTCTTCTCCATATTGTTACCAATCATATCTACCTTCCAAGATTACATACATTCCTTGAAGTCAGAAATTTACTGTATATTCCTTCTGTAACAATAAAGAAGACATAGGTGCTCCATCCTTATTGACCAAGGGACATAGTTTGCTCAACGAAGATGATGCCAGCAATCAGAATTTTAAAGAGCCAGGGTATTTTCTGTGATAACCAAATAATTTTAGTTGTTTCATGTTTTTTTCAACCAAAAGCACTATCTATAACTTGTTAGTCTCTAACCTTATTTTGAAATAATTTTAAATAAAAGTTGCAAGACTGTTAAAAGGAAGTTTAATCACTTTATAATAAATTGGTGGCTGATTGTCTATCCTACAAGACAATATTCTTAATTATAACCACAAAGATAAAGAAATTAGCATACACTCCTCCTTATTTTTTTGTATTCCTTCCTTCTTCTAAGGAAATCTATTCAAATTTTGCTGATTATCTCAATAATTGTTTGGGCATCTCTTAGATGGTTTGCTTCCCATTAATTATATGGGTTCTTTAAAATTCTAACTTTGCTCTTTTGACTAAGCTATTTATGCCCATTGAGCAAAATGCTTTTCCTTGATAGTGCTTGGAATCAGATCTAAGCCAGCCCAGCCCTCTCTAACACTGACCTACATCGCCAGCCCTCAAGAATTACATTTCATTGCTACGTTTCTTCAATCTTCTTTAATCTGAAACAGTTCTTTATACACCCTTTAATCTTCATGACCGTGACACTTTTGAAGGCGATAAGCCAAAAATTACATACAATAGTCCCCCAACTTAGATTTTTGTTTCCTCATAACTAAATTTGGATTCTGCACTTTTTGTATTTTTTCCCACAGCATGCAATTTCAGTGTGTCCTGTTAGTGACAATATTAAGGTCTTGCCTACTACATTTCTCCACTATATATTTATTAGTTTTTTCTTTATAGTATTATGAGGACAGGTATTTTAAGATTTCAGCATTTTTTCATGCTACTTAGCTGAATTTCATATTACTGAGGATTCTCATATGGTGATTTATTCCTTGTCCATTTATTAAATTATTCATCTACTATACAAAAGCTTTTTCTTCTACCCATTATTAATTCATGTTTATTTCATGGATGTTCATCTTGTTTATTGAGATGACCCTTATCTCTATTTTATTTTATTTTTCATTTTTCAAGATACGGTCTCACTTATAGTCCAGGCTGGCCTAAACTCAAGATCTTCCTGCCTCAGTCTCCCAAATCCTAGGATTACAGTCATGCATCAACATGCCCAGCTAATATTATTTATTTTGATGCTTGATAAATCCTGGGTCATGTTACTATCAACATATGTACTTCTTTGAGGAATCTCTGTATATAAAACAATTTCCTGTCTCCACTACCACACCCCAAAATAAATCACCTCTTCATCTCATTTGGGCTCTTACACTTTATCCTGGGTGGCCACCTCTATCATTGCCCCTAGCACTGCCTTTATTCCAGATGTCTTCTCAAGTTCCAATACCCTTCAGAAACCTGTGGCTTCTAGGGCTCCCTAAACAGGGACACTCACTCTCCTTACCCCACAACCCAATCAGGATTTAATAACTCTCACGGAGGACAAGAAGGTATTCCTCAATCTGTGTTCCAATAGTCTATACAGGGTGGCCACCAATGGTTCCTTTCCAGACCATTCAAGAAACTTGTAAACATGCCTGGATCCAACACCATTCAACAAGGCTATGCTATCCTTAGCCTTGAAAATATGCCAATTGGCTCCATTCAATCAGTCCACCTAAGATCTTCCAGTGAAAAAGTTCAAGTTTTTGAACATCTTGGATTCTAAAGAAAGAAAATTGTGAAAAATGAGACAAAGAACAAGGGAAAGAGAAATGAAATGATGACAGTGATAGCATTTGTGGATTCTGTATTTTATCTTATACCAGACTTATGCTGAAGAAATGGGGGCCCAAAAATATTTTCCCTGTCTACTCAGGATCCTATGTTTACATTGGCATTATTGGGTCGGCTATATTCTAATCATCTAAGAACTATTTCTACAAGGAAATACATTTCAAGTTGTAAGAGTCCGCAATAGGGTGTGCATACTATAAAAAGTCATTTTTTGAATAAGCATACTTACTACTTAAGCTTCATTAAATCTCTTATCCAAAAGGATTCAAAGTACTACAAAATTAGCTTATAAGTAGATTATTTCCAGAGTACAGCATACTCACATCAGAAATTTACTGCACAATATTAAAAATAAATTGTTAGAAGCACATATGTAAATCATACTCACAGCTACATGGTATTTGACATAGTAATGAATAATCCAGGCAGGTATAAGCACATGAGTAAAAGCGAAGATACTCCTCCTGTACATCTTATAGATCTGAGGGGAAAATATACAAACAAAACAAAGACTTTTCTTTATGTGATTTTTAAAAATAAATTCACCTTCAATAGTATAATGATGTCATTATTATTTTCCAAATTTCTAAACGAAACTTATTTCTGTAGGTAATCTTACCCATCTGAATGTTTTTACTAAATGTATGATCTATTCTGCAATACACAGTCCAGAGTAAGTAAGGCTTAGGACAAGCAGTGTTTTAGTAAGGCATTTTAGACCATGTATGTTTTTTAAAAGATTTCTAAAAAATCACTGTTTTACAAATAAGAGGTGGATCCTGAAATTCATAAGGAAACACAAAAGACCCAGAATAGCCAGAAGAACAGTAGCTGCAGCTTTTCTATGGCAGCCAATTTGACTTAAAACACCCCCATCCCTGGGAGCTAGAGGAATAGCAAAGTAGTGAAAGCTCCTGCCTATCAAGAGCAAGGCCCTGGGTTCAATTTCATAGCACCACATATGCTGGCGCGGTGATAAACGCCCTTAACCCAGTACACAGGAGGCTGAGGCAAGAGGATTGTTAAGACCCTGTCTCAAAAAAAAAGGAAAGAAAAAAATAAACCCACACCTACCCACCTATCCTTTCAGAGAAAGACAATCTAAAGATATGATTATTGAGGAAAAAGTTCAATTAAAGGAAGGTCAGGTGGAATTCAACAAATGACTATTTACTTCCTTAAATCACTGGCTAATGAAGGAGATGTCAGCTTTCATCAAGTGCCTGTGAAAGTCAACCGGTAATATCAAGGGTGAGACAGACTTCAATTAAAGCCTTTTTAGCAACACAGATCTACCAGAAACAGTTACACCAATTCTGTCACATAAACGGTAGCACAGTATGATTAGAGGCGTATGGTTTTCAATATCAATTCCCTCCACTGGCAGCTTTGTGAGTAAAGATAAATCAGTGAATTGTTGTTGCATCTGTTTCCTCACTTTAAAATAAAGCTTAGAAGTTTCCACCAAGTAGGAATAAAGAAATGAAGAAACACGTGACCCTCGGCAGGGTGCCAGGCACACACACAGCGAGCACCCAATGTTACTTATGTTATTATTATTGTTTTTATTAGCCACTGTTCTGGGTAACTGAAAGCAATTACGATAGTGTTCATCACTCACAGTGCAGATTTAATTAACAGACTTCAGGAAAATGGCTAGAATCCTGAAAATAGACTAGTCTTTGAATGAGTGCTTTTTGCTCACCTAAGTCCCAAAAATGACATTTAAAATAACCAAAACAGTGTGTTTAGATGCACACTGGCGGTCTACAATGGTAGTCTCCGCCTCTTCACCCGCTACACATACCAACAGTAGCTGGTCTTTAACCCAATCCCCCGACGCCGCGCTGCCAAGCGGGGCTCCCTGTGCCCTCCGGCAGCTGGGTGCAGCGTTGGTGGGTCTCTATAATCTCCTTCTTACAAGTCAGATCACTGTCCTCGGGCACGAAAATCACATCTTCACTTGGGTGAGTCCCTGCTTGCTACTCGGAGGGAAGAGTTCCCCAGTGGAAAGAACGCCGCCTGCCGCGTCCGACAAGACCCCGAGGCTCGCTGCCTCGCCACAGCGGACAGTAAGCGCTGGGACTCCCGCGCCGCGACCGGACGGGCCCTCGCCGACCCCGCGCCGCGGGCCTCCCCTCCCGCGGGAGCCGCGGCTGAGGCCGAGGAGGGGGTGCGCCCGGGCGGGGTCCGGCACTCACCATGTGCTTCCACGGGGCCCTGTCCTGCAAAAACGTATTCCAGAATCTCTCCAGAGGCCACATCCTCTGCGGGGGCAGCACGGGCTCCCGCGGGCTCAGCTCCTGGTCCTTCAGCCATCGCCGTCTGAGCTCCCGCAACTGCTGCAGCCGCAGTTTCTCATCCGGCGTGTACCCCGTCATGGTGCCGACGAGGGTAAGCCGAAGGGCGCAGGGCGCCCCGAAGGTCCCCGGAACCTCCGCGCCGCAAGGCGACCTTCCGAGGACACCGGGCGATGGCGCGCGGCGGCGCGCGGCGGCGCGCGGCTATGACGTCACAGCGACGGCTTCCCAAACTTCCCCCCACCCCACCCCACCCCCGGCGCGGCGACCTGCGTTCGGGCATGCGCAAAGCCCTCTCTCCCCAGTTTCAGTCATCCTTGCAATGGGGCGTTGGGGTGAGGGGGATGTGACACCCGAGGAAGTGTGAGGTCAAGCTAGGCTCCGTGGCAGAGTCCTGTAATCCCAGCACCCTGGCAGGTAGAGGCAGATAGGTCACAAGATCGAGTCCGTCCTGGGCAAGTTAGTCCTTGGAGCGACCCTGTCTCGAACTAAAAGTAAAACGAAACGGGCTGAGGGTGTGTCTCAGAACGAAGACCCTGGGATTGATCCTCAGTACGAAGGAAGGGAGGGAGGGAGGGAAAAAGAGGTGGGAGGAAATCAGAGGACGGGAAGTTGTGATAAGAAGAACATACCTACATTTGTACTAAGTAAGTGCTGGAAGAAGAAGCGTGTGTGTTTCAGTGAATGAAATGTTCTGCTGCAAAACTGCTTGCCCCTCCTACCGTGCAAGTCCTCCCTCCAGAGTACGTGAAGAGAGTTAGATGCAGGGCCAGCCACCAGCAATATTAGTAAGTGACCCTGAGAAGTAAGCACGGAGAGCTTAAAAACGGCAGGACTACGTAGTTGCGTTAACTCTCTGAGCCAGCAACCCCACTTGTGAGAAAAACTAACCCAAGTTATGGAGACAAAAATGTGAGCACATCTATGAAATACTGCAAATGACCCCCAAAATGGCTGTGTGAATTGTACAGCAAAGCAATGAAGTGCTAGTGGGAGGAGGAGGAGGAGGAGGAGGAGGAGGAAGACGAGGAGGAGGAGGAGGAGGAGGAGGAGAAATCTATATGCAACTGTGGGATGGTCTTCAGAATATATCATTAAGTGAAGAGAATTGGGTATATTACGCTATTCCTAATCCAACAGGGGGAGGGTGGCAAGTAACAAAAAAATTATGTATGCTTAAAATGTAAAATAAAGGAAATAAAAACTGATTTTTTGAAACAATGTTAGTTACATGGGAAGGTAAGGAATTGGATACAAGAGAGACAGGGATTGTTTTGAATCTATCTGCCTATTTTGGTAGGTACTCGGAATTGATCCCAGTGTCGTCACACTGGGCTACATCCCCAAGTCCCCCCCCCCCCCAACCCCGCGCCTTTTTATTTGAAATTGCTTCTCACTAAGTCACTAAATTGCACAGGCTACACTCAAACTTACTATCCTCCTGTCTCAGCCTCCCAAAAGAGGGCTGAGATTACAAGCCTATGCCACTGACCTGGCTGTTTTGAGCAGATCTTATTTCATAAATTTGACATTAAAACAAAGTAAATATTTCACATAATTAAAAAATAAGATCAAATTTATGAAAACAATCCCTAAAAGTTAAATGAAAAATAAAAACGTAGATCAAACTGATCTAACTAGTAACATAATCTGGAAGACACACAGAATACCAAAACAAGTTTCAAACCATCACTGTGTGACCAGGAGGGTAAATTTCAAGGAAATAAAACTGCAGAAAAAAAAAAACTTTGAACTATTTTAAGGAATTGTTGGCAGAGATCATGGTGGTGGTAGTCTTGATACATGACACTAAAAATCATGTTAGTGTTGGGTACATGAAAAAGGATATAAATATACATTTTGAAGAAATTTTAAAACATTGTAGTCCTGAATTCTGAATAGGAAGAACTCAGTATTTTATCTTTAGAAATAAATGTCATTTTTCTGTTAGTTAATTTAAAAGAAGCATGGTTACTTGCTTTTAAAAACTGCCAATCCTGTAACCAAAAACTAGCCAATCCTGTAACCAAAAGGATCCCTGGTTCCTACACTGGGCCTCAAACAGTTAGGTAAGCATTTTAGCACTGAACTACAACTCTGCTCTGTCTTATTCCATTAAAAAGAAAAATCCAAGTCTCTAGAAGCAACAGTTCTCAAACATATTCTCCAAAGATTTCTTTAAATTCTTAAAAATTTTTGAAGACTCCAAAGAGCTCAAAGAGTTTTAGTTTATGTCAGTTCTATTGATGTTTACTTCATTTGAAATTAAAACATTTTGAAGTAACTGAATAGTCATTAACAAAAATTAATGAGAAAAGTGCTATTGTTTTACATTTTTGTAAATGCTTTTAACATCTGCCGATTGTTGTGCCCAGATTGTGAGCCCCTAAGGAAGACCCCAGGAGCCGATACCTATGCAAGCACACAAAAGTCTTTATTGCAAGCTCGAGCCTGGGCTTTCCCACTCCAGCACAGTGGAGACAAAGGGAGAAGCCTGGAGTGCAATCTGCGCTCGATTTTTATAGGCAAAGACCACAAGATTGTAACAGAAGCCATTCAGGTTATTTTATCACAAAACTGATTGATTATCACACTGGAAGGGTCTGGTGGAAAGTCCCTGTCAGTTAAAGTTGACTGACTCTGAGTAATGGATTGTTTTGCAAGAAACTGCATATCTGGTGATGTTTTCCAGAACCCAGGGGCCTGGATTTAGCCTTGGGTGACATTATCTTTTCCCAATTCATAATTGTTAAACAGCTGTCTATCTTATGGGAAACTGAGACTCAGGCCTTTCTGGGAATTTAAAACTCAGGCCTGTTACTTTGGAAAGGGAGTTTAAGGCCTGTCATGGAGTCTCCGTGGCCTAGGTATTTCACAATAAATGACATCAGATATATATACATATATATTTGTGAGCGTCCCCTAGCGGCAACAATGGCACATTGTTCAAGATGGTGGATCTTTACATTTTCGCGCCATACCTGATCAGGTGACCAGACAGAGACAGGAAGGAGGGATGAGGGATTAGGATGTGACGTTGTGATGAACATGGCCCTAAGCCAATGTCTTAGACCTTCCCGGGAAGACTGTGAATCCTGCCAATGGGAAACGGCGGGGGGAGAACCTTGTGAGCTAGGAATATAAATCCCTCCAGACCATGCTTTCGGTGTGCCTTCCTTCACTTGAACGTGGGAGGGACACCCTTTTGCAAAAGAAAATTAAAGCCTCATACCCTGTCATCCATGCCTCCCAAGTCCATCCTTTGTTTGGACAGGAAGATTTCTACGAGCTGTTTCCAACAATTCGGGGGCTCATCCGGGATTTACACGCCTGCTGGAGGAGGACACCCCAAGAAGAGGAGGAGGTGCGCTCCATCTAGTTTTCTAGGTGGCCTACTCTGCCTGGGGGGTCCAACATCTCGCAGAGCCGTGAAAAAGCCTGAGACTGTTTATACTTGGAGACAGTAAGGACGATGCTACAAAGAGGAATAAAACCCACGGCTGGTCAGGAAATCTTCACGCGTGGACTAAGGTAGGAAGGTTGAGAAATAAATTCTCATAGTACTGCCTTGGTGACCAGAAATTCTGGAATTAGCGAGACATCCTTAATAAGAACGATTGGACTATCCAGGTTTGGGGGGGGGGGGGAGAAGCGAGACATCCCCGATAATAATAATAATAAGGGGAATTGGGTCTTTTCCGGTTTGATTTGTGTGAGGATGGGAGGTAAAAATTCCAGGCTTACCACTAAAAAGATGGGTTTACGAGAACGATTGGAATTCTCCCAGGTTCCCCTGGAGTCCACCAGGAAACATGTTAAAAATTTGGGGAGATAATTCTTGTATAAAGTGGTAAAAAAAAAAGAACAACAACAAAAATAAATAAAAAGTTTGCAGTTTGGACAAACTGAAAGGGCCCATGCTGGTGGGGCCAAAGGAAACAGAAAAGTAAAAATATTAACATAATAAAAAGATGCCTTGAAAACAGACCCTACCCTTTACCAAATCAAGGGTGGAATTAAAAAAAAAAAAAAAAACGACTTAATGGCCCTGAGGACAGGGCTCAAATGCAAGATCTCAGAGTTAATTACAAAGGGAGTCAAAAAATAAAAATAAAAAATCAGTCCCAGGGTCCTAAAATGAGGCTTAAATGCCCAATCCCCATAAGTAACATAAGGCTTCCATTGATCAAAAATAAATAAATAAAACAAGAGGGTTTTTTTGCTACCAGATTAAAAAAAAAATCTTTGGGAGCTGGAATTGTCACTGATAACCTAAAAAAGGGGGAAAAAGGAGGCTGGGAGCTCATTATCTGGGCTCCCAGTTTACCTGTCACCCCAACAGGACAAGGGCCCAGGCAACTTTAAAATGTTGCAAAACTAGTGAGGTCGCTTGTAATTTCAAATATCTATAAAGTTCCAGTGCTTGGAGGCTTTGAGCTTGGCTTTAGAGCTAAGACTTTGACCAGATTGGGGGGGGAATTTTTTTTTCTTTTACAAAATTAAAGAGATAAAATAAAGAGGTCTATAAAAGGTTCTTGAGGGAGACTCAAGAACTGTTTGTGGGGTGGGATAGAAAGAGGCAAAGCGAGACTCGCTGTTGCTACTGTAGAAAAGCGGGATTAATAAAAACGGCTTGGTATTTCTAAAAGGCTGGGCAATCTAGTTAAGGCTGGATAAAATGGGAAAAACTGCTATGATTATGTTTTTAAAAATAGACACCTTTATAGCTCTTGATAAAATAGATAGGGGTGTCAAGAGTTCCCTGTGATAAAATCCTACCGAGGGTTTCAAACCTGTATTTGTTTTTGAGGTGGGCTTCCTGTAGACTGCAGATGGTTTAATATGATAAATTTAAAGGATAATGGACCCAAATGCAAGATCTCTTTGCTTTCAAGTAAAAATCTGATAAAAAATGTTGTTGGGCGGTGTTTCCACAGAGATTCCGAGGCGCCTAGCCTATGTGACCAAACACTTGAGTTCATGTTGGAGGAGTTCACTTCTACCCCTGGGACTAATCTTTTACAATATGTAGATGATTTGTTGGTATCAGACAAAGCTTTCAAGGGCTATAACAAATCTACTAATTTTCTGGGCCAGGGGGGATTGTATATCTCTAAAGGTAAAAAGTAGGTCATAATTCACTGGAAAAAAGGTTGATTATCTAGGCCATCTTATTGGTGAGGGGGAAACAGAGGATTGATCAGAGGAGATTAAGAAAATTATGAGTTATACTAGGCCAAAGACAAAAAGGAAACTCTAAAAATTTCTAGGAATGGTGAGTTATTATAGACTCTGAATTGACTTGTATACATGTAAAACTAAAAGCCTTTATCTTGAGCTGCTAAAAGAGCCGGACCCCCTTCTGTGGACAATAAAAGAGGTAAACATGCTGGAAAAACTTAAGACAGTCTCTACAGCTTAGGTTCTAGCACTCTCGAATGCTGGTCAACAAATTCACAAACTCTAAAGTGTAAAACAATACAACGGGGGAAAAGGATGATTTAGTTCTGACCATTAATGCTCATTTAACTCCAGCTAGCTTTCTAACATCAAAAACAACAGGTGGTCCCCAGGAGTTAGATCATAATTGCCTAGATATTGTACTGTTTGCAGATGGCTTTTCCTGAGTGTTAAAAGGCAAAAGGCATAATAGATGTACAATGATAAATGGGAAAAGATTGATTGTTATAAAAAGGGGAGATTGCCTAACAAACTCTTTGCCCTTTGAGGTATGCTTTTAAATAGTTCACACTTTTAAAAAATGTAAAATAAACAGCCAGGAGAAAAATTAGCTCATAAAGGTCTAATCAAGAAACTTTTACAAAATCTCCTCCTACCTATACAAATAGCCAAAATGGGCACCAAAAGAAAAGTTCTTTTGAGGCTTTGAAAAACCGGCTGGCAGATGAGACAGCAAGGGAGGTTTCCCTGGAGGATAATATTAGAATCCTCAGTCTCATCCCAGCTGTACCTGAAGCCATTCCTAAGGCTATTTTCACCACAAATAAAATAAAAAGATAGAAAAAGAGAGAGGAGCTTCTCAAAACAAAGAGGGGAACTAGGTCCTGCCTGATGGCAAGAAGAAGCTTAGCAAACCCATAAAAAAAAAATTAGTGTCAATGCTACACTGGGAAAGTCACTGGGGAGGGGGGTGGTGCACAGACTGTGGGATATACACTGTTAAAGGTCTACGAGTGTATAGATATCTGTGCTCTAGCCAAAAAGGTCAGTAGAAATTGTATTATCTGCCAAAGGATTGATTAAAAACTCTGAAAAAAAACAAACTACAGGTGAACTTTACAAAATGCCAACGGTGGAAAGGCTAAAACATTTACTGGATATAGTTGATCATCTAACTGGATGGGTAAAAGCTTATCCTGTAGTAAATGCCACGGCTAAAACTGTAATTTGGGTGCTATTAAAACACTATTATCCCCAGGTTTGGTCTGACTAAACATGTGGACTTCGATAATGGTAGTCATTTTACATCAATAGTATTACAGGGTGTTATGAAAGCACTACAGGTTAAGTGGGACTTTCATAACCCCGTGCCATAGCTCTCCTTAAAATTAGGACAATGCCTAGAAAGGGCCTAGGGTTATCAGCCTGTGAGATGCTGCATGGATTGCCATACCTGGGTGCATCTTCAAATCTTCCCACCATGGAGACTAAGGACAAGTTTCTCAGGGAATATGTGTTATCCATCTCTTCCACTTTGTCTTCCTTAAGGCTAAAGGGACTTCTCGCCCAAACACCTCCTCTTAAATTCACAGCACATCACTTCCAGCCTGGTGACCTGGTGCTAATCAAGACTTAAAAAGGAGATAAATTGAAACCTAACTGGGATGGGCCCTACCAGGTACTTCTAACCACAGAGACAGCTGTATGGACGGCTGTCTGGACTCATTACACTGGAGTTAAAGGCGTCCAGCCCACCAGCCAAGAAAGACAATGGACATCAAGCGTGCATCCCAGTGGCATAAAACGAACACTAAAGAGGTCATAATATTACTCATAGGTCTTATGAGGGCTGTGGATTACATTTTTACAAATGTTACAAAGACCAGTCCTATGGTTTCCTTTGACATTCAGTTTGATGTTAGTCTGGTTGTGCCATGTGAAAATGTAACTAACTACAGGTTACAAAATATTAATAAGATAAATATCAAGGGCATTCCAGGAAGAATGCTTGGTATGAAGAAGTCAAAAAGCAACAAGTGCTGCTAACATTGTGAGGAACAAGAAACCCTCCTATATTACTGGTGGGACCATAAGTGGTACAACCAATATGGAAATTGGAAAGCTGTATGAAAATTTCTCAAAAACCTGAAAATACATATCCCATTTCCCCTAGCTATATCTCTTCTGGGGTTTGTCCCCAAAAAAGTTAAAGTCGTCATGCATGAGTCATACGTGTATACCCATGTTTAGAGCAGCACAACTTCTAATAGTCAGATCTTGGAAGACACCAGTATGTTCATCAACAAGCAGACAGATGGATAAAAATGGCATGGAATATTTACACAACAGAGTACTACTCTGCCATAAAGGAAGGTAAGTCAGAGTGATTTGTAGGGAAATGAACGCACCTTGAGGCCATTATGCTTAGCAAAATGAACAGACACTGAAGGCTAAATATCAAATGGTTTCTCCAATATGAGAAAAACAACTGTAAGAAAATAAAAGAGAGATGGAAGAAAGTAAGAAGATAGACGTTGTGGAGAAGGAAAGGGATGTGGGAAGGAGTGGTGATGAGGGAGTAAAAATGATCAAGATGTGATATGTAAATAAAAAATAAATAACATTTTATGTATTGTCTTAGTTACTTTTTCGTTGCTGTGACTCAATACCTGACACTCACAAATTTAGGAAAGGAAAGGTTTATTTTAGCTCACAGTTTCAGAAGGTCACAGTCCATTCAGGGGTGGCCGGCAACTACTGAAGCACATGGTAGAGGCCGAAGTGGAGGCAGCTTCTCACGACATCACACACAGACAGGCAAGTTGAGACTAGTTGAGTCTAGTCCTAGTCCTCATTCTAGTCCTCATATCCTTCCAGGTCTCTGCCCAGTGATCAGCCCCTCCTGCATTCAGGTGTGGAAGGTGTGGCCACTACACACCGTTAATCCTAACTTACAAGCCTTTAATCCTAACTTAACTGTAAACCACCCCTGCAGACTAGACCCCAATCCACCAATAGCACATGGTTCCATAGACAACCCATAACATTAAAATCCATGAGACTTTTGGGGGACATTCCAGAGCCAAACCTCAATATGTATGTTAAGTATAAGGGAAAAGTATGCTGCCAGACTTTGTGTGTGTGTGTTGAAAAAAAATTTTTTTGAGAAAGAATTTGGTTAGGTTGCCCAGGCAGTACTGGAACTCATAGTCCTCGGCCTCCCTATGTGCTGGAACTATTGGACTATGCCACTGTGCTGACCTAACAGCAGAAATCTTTTTTCCCCATTTCATTGATATTTATGTATGCAATACATAATGTTTACACTGAACTTGAGCATTTCACGCATATAAATATCACGTCAGAGGTACAAACCCTTCTGTGAAGGGAACCAAGAATTAAAGACATGGATCACTAAGGTTTAAAGATAAGGATTTAAACAACAAGTCTGGAGTTGGACTCTGTTCTTACAAAAGAGACAGACAGTCCTTGTGTTGCCACCCAAGGACCATTATCTTGCAAACAAGGTAATGAGCTTCTGCCTGCAAGCAGGAGGGACTGGAGGTCTCTTGCAAACAAAGCCCCTCTTGGGACATGCAAAACATTGTGAAAAGACCTGGACTAGATAACAAAACTATGTGGTCTGATAAGAGATGTAAAACAGAACTAGGGCAAAGGTCAGCTAGTAAGAGATTGGGCTGGGAAAGGGACCTATAAAAATAAAGAGCACAGTTTCTCACTGCTGCAGTCTTCCGGGTGTGTGTGTGTGTGTGTGTGTGTGTGTGTGTGTGTGTGTGTGTGTGTCTTTTGTTTGTGTCCATTTGTTCATTCGTCCCTTCTAGGACAATCGGAGGGCAACACTTCTGCTCTCCCTTTTGACCCTCCCTCCCCCATTTAGTTCTGTGAAATGACTGTGATCTGGATTTCTTTTATTACAGAAAACATTCGCTATTTAACCTTCTGCATCTGACCCCACTGAACATGATGGTCTCAAGCTGCATCCATTTAACTGCAAAAGCCTCAAAACTATCTGTCTTTACAGATGAGTAGTACTCCATTGTGTACATACACACCACAATTTCTGTATCTATCGGTCTGTTGATGGGTGTCTTGGTGTCTTCCACATTTTAGCTATTGTTAGTTGTGCTGCTGTAAACATGGGTATACATATATCTTTGTTATATGATGCTTTTAACTATTTGTAAAGATTCCAAGAAGAGGTATTACTGACTCAAAGGGGTTATTTACTTTTAGCCATTTGAGGAATTTCCATATTGCCCTCCATAATGGTTGTGTCAGTTTACAATCCCACCAGCAGTGTAAAAGGGTTCCTTTTTACCCACAGCCTCTCCAGCATTGATTACTGTTTGAATTCTTGATATATGCCATTCTTTCCAGGGTTAGATGGTATCTTACTGATGTTTTGATTCGCATTTCATGTATTTACTAGCTATTTGAAATTCTTCATGTGAGAAGTGCCTATTTCAATTGCCCACTTTTTAATCAGGTCTTTGAATTTGAGGGGTAGTTATTAGTCTCCTATCTGAGGTATAGGTATGAACATCCCCATTCAGCCAGTTGCCTCTTTACTCTGTTGGTAATTTCCTTTGCAATGGAGAAATTTTTAATTTGAAATAATCCCATTTGTTGTTTCCTTGGGGCTATTCTTTTGTACTGGTTGTCTTACTAAGCAAGTCCTTGCCTACATGTATATCTTAGATTTTCCCCTAATTTGTCTTTCAGAAGGTTCAGTGTTTTGGTTTTAATATGTAGGACTTTGATCCACTTAGATTTGATTTTGGTGCACATTAACAGGTGTGTGTGTGTGTGTGTGTGTGTGTGTGTGTGTGTGTGTGTGTGTGTGCAGATTCATTTTTCTGCATGTGAATGTCCAATTTTCTTTGCCTCATTTGTTGAAGAGGCCATTGCTTTTCCAGTATAAGTTTTTGGCTTCTTTATCAAATATCAGATAGCTGAGGGTGCTTGTGGTTGTCTCTAAATCCTCAGTTCTTTTCCATTGGTTGATTTGTCTGTTTTTGTGCCAGTACCATATAGTTTTTATCACCATTGCTTTGTAAAATAACTTGAGGTCTGGAATCGTAATGCCTTCTGCCTTTGTCTTGTTACTCAGGATTGCGTTGGCCATTATAGGTCTCCTGTGGTTCCATATGAATTTTACAATCGTTTTTTCAAGTTCTGTGAAAAGAAGTTGTTGGTATTTTGGTAGGATTTACATGGAATTTGCATATTAATTTGGGCAGTATAGTCATTTTGAGTATATTAATTCTGCCTATCCAAGAACAAGGAGTGTCTTTACATTTTCTGATATCTTCTTCCATTTATTTCTTCAGCATAAATAGGTTTTTTTGTAGAGGTCCTTCACTTCCTTGGTTAGGTTTACACCTAAGTATTTAATTTTTTGATGGGTTATTGGGAATGAATTTATTCTTCTAAGATCTTTCTCAGTGAGTTCATTGTTAGTGTAGAGGAATGCTATTGATTTTGTAGTACTGATTTTGTAGCCTGTAACTTGGCTGAATTTATTATTTCTAAGAGTTTCATGGTGGGGTTTTGGGGGTCTTCTATGTAGATAATCATATCATCTGCAAATATGGACAGTTTGACTTTCTCCTTTCCAACATACATTCCCTTTGTTTTATTCTCTTGCCTCACTGCTCTGGCAAGGGTTTCAAGGACTATGTTGAACATGAGGGTGAAGGTAGATAGCCTTATCATGTTCCTGATCGAAGGGGGAACATTTTCATTTCTCTATGATGTTTGCAGTGGGTTTGACATGTATGGCTTCTATCAGTTGGAGCTATGGCCCTTCTATACGTATTTTCTTCAGGTTTTTGTCATGAATAGATATTAGATTTTGCCAAAGGCCTTTTCTGCATCATTAAGATATTCATGTAGTTTTTGCTCATGCTTTTGTTACTGCAGTGTATTACATTAATTGACTTATGTCTGTTAAACCAACCTCACACTCAGAAATGAAGCCCAATTGATCATGGTGTATTATCTTTCTGATTAGTTACTGGGTTCTATTTGTCAAATCTCATTGAGAATTTTTGCATCTATATTCATTAGGTCTATAATTTTTCTTTTCTGGTTAAGTCTTTGATTTTCTTACTTGGGTGACGCTAGCCTCCAGAAGTGAATTTTGTAGTGTTCCTTCTCTTTCAACTTCATGGATCAGTTTGAGAAGAACTTGAGTTAGCTCTTCTCTGAAGTACTGGAAAAATTCTGCTGTGAATCCATCTGGTTCTGGGCTTTTATTTTGTGATTAGACACTTTACTTCTGCTTCAATTTCCATGTGTGTTATGAGCCTATTCAAAGTTTTTATGACTTCTTGGTTCAATTGTGGTATTTTGTATGTTGTCTGGAAAGTCATCTACTTCTTCCAGGTTCTCCCATTGTTGGAACATAAGTGTTTGAAATAGTTCCTTTTAATTCTCTGAATTTCTGCAGTGTCCATTGTAATTTCACCCTTTTCACTTCTAATAGCATTAATATGTGTTTTCTTTTTTACTTTTGGTTAATTTATCTAGAAGTTTATCATTCTTTCTTACTTCTTCAAAGAACCAGCTCTTTGATTTGTGGATTTTGTCTTTTATTTTTAGTTAAATTTCATTTATATCTGCTATGATCTTTGTAATTTCTTTTCTTCTACTACCATTTGATTTAGATTGTTCTTGTTTCTCTAAGACCTTGAGGTGCATAATTAAATTGTTTATTTGAGATTGATGTGTTCTTTTTATGTGTACATTTATGGCTATGAATTTCCCTCTTACAACTGCTTTCATTGTGTCCCACAGTTTCTGGTACGATGTACTTCTTTCATCATTTAACTCTAGGAAGTTTTTGATTTCTTCCCTGATTTCTTCTGTGACCTATTGTTTGTTCAGTAGTAAGTTATTTAGTCTCCATGTATTTGTACATTTTCTGCTGTTTCTTTTGCTGTTGATTTTCAGTTCTATTCCACTATGATCTGAGCATAAGCAAGGAATTACTTTGATTCCATTGTGCTTATTTAAGTATGTCTTATGGCTTATCATATGGTCTATTTTAGAAAATGTTCCATGTGCTGCTGAGAAGAAAGCATATTCTGACAGCAGAATTCTTATAATTGTTTCCACGTTGAGTCTTCATATCACACAGCATGTGGCCTCCAAGCTACTCCTTGCATGTTTGTGAGAGAAGAGTTTAAAAAGAAAAATAGTATGTTGTTATTATTACGAAAACAATTTTAACCTCTCAGATTTCAAAAGAAATTAAAGGCAGTTTCAGGGTTCCCTAGGCCATTCCTTGAGAAACATTGTTTTAGAGAAATAGCTAATTCTGGTCTGGGTAGGAAGTGCAAAATAATTTTGAAACTGCTTTCCATATCAAAAAAAAAGAAAGTTTTTAAAGTCTAATTGGGTCACATTAAAAGTATTCAGGAGTCAATTTAAATGGGATACCACTAGCCAAAGAGAAAAGTTTTCAGTATCAATATGGGCTTAAAAAATCACAAATAAATTCACAGATATGAATTCAAAATAAATTTTTAAGAAATTCATTTGTCACTTCTGGATGATGTTGGGAAACCAATGTGTTATTTTTTTAAAAAATCAAGCATTTTGGGGGCGGAGTACAGCTCAGCAGTTAAAGTGCTTGTCTAGAAAGCTCAGGACCCTGGATTCGATTCTCAGCACCACATAAATCAGGATGTTGATGCACACCTGTAATCCCAGCACTTGGGAAGCTGAGGCAGGAGGATTGTTGTGAGTCCGAGGGCAGTCTGAGGTACATAGACAGTTCAAGACCAGCCTGGACTATAGAATGAGATGCTGTTTCAAAATTAATAAAATAAAAATCAAGCTTTTTTTCTAGCTGCTCTATACAAATTGCATTTTAAAGTAACAAAATATTTAATGAGAGAAATTTTATTCCAATAAGAATTTTGGCTCATGGAACTTTAAATGAAAGACAAAGTGAAAGGCGGTGGGGGGGTCGGGGGGTGAAGGGAGGGAAGGGAGGGTAGGGGGAGGGACAAAAGGAGAGTGGGAAAGCCCTTGTCACTTTGACAAGAAAAGTATGTGCACAAAATGCTCAACTCCATCGTAAACCTTAAATTCTGCACTTGTACATATCAATAAAATGGGGGGAAAAAAAGAAAAAAAAAGAATTTTGGAAAATCTAATAAAAGAAGTTTTGGCAGAGTTAGAACACATCCATTCCACAACCATTGCTGGGAACTCAACCTTCAGAGACCAAAAGCTGCAGACGTGCAAAAAGAAAGCATCTCTGCCCCCTGGTGGAAAGCTTCCTCATTACTAGTGGAGCTGCTTTCCAAACATTGAAAGGATCATTTTTCTAGATCCCACTATTCATTTACAGGAAGTATAGAGAGCAGTGAAACTCCTTACAAAACACCAAAATGATATACAGATGAATAAATGACCCATTTCTTTAGCAAAATAAATTGAGGGAAAAGGAGGAAGAAACAGCAAGAACTCTAGATTATAGAAACAAAGAAGGAAATTTGAATACTTTCACAATGTTTTATGATATTAAGAAACTGCTGCTAATTGTACTTCTGGTGCATAATGATGTTGTGGTTTGGCTTTGGAATGTCCCCCAAAAGTCTCATGCATTTAAATATTATGAATTGTCTATGGAACCATGTGCTGTTGAGAGATTGGGGCCGAGTCTGAAGGGGTGGATTACAGGCATGTAAGTTAGGATTACAGGCGTGTAAATTTGGATTAATGGTGTGTAAGGCCATACCTGAATCTAGGAGGGGCTAGAATGGATTGTAACTGTCTTAGTTACTTCTCCATTGCTGTGAGTCAATACCTGACATCCACAAATTTAGGGGAGGAAAGGTTTATTTTAGCTCACAGTTTCGGAAGGTCACAGTCCATTCAGAAGCAGCCAGCAGCAACCGAAGTACATGGCAGAGACAAAGGCTGAGGCAGCTTCTCATGACATCACAAACAGGAAGGCAAGTGGAGACTAGTTGAGACCAGTCCTAGTCCTCATCCTCAAGGAAGGCAGGATGCAGCTTATATATCCTTCCAGGTCTCCACCCAGTGATCAGCCCCTCCTGGATGCAGGTGTGGAAGGTGTGGCCAGTACACACCATTAATCCTAACATACATGCCTTTAACCCTAACTTACACGGCTTTAATCCTAACTTACATGCCTTTAATCCTAACTTACACACCTGAAATCCACCCCTCCAGACTAGGACCCAATCTACCAACAGCACATGGTTCCATAGACAATCTATTAACATTTAAATACATGAGACTTTTGGGGGACATTTCAGATTCAAACCACAGTAGTGACCTTCTGAAACTGAAAGCTAAAATAAACCTTTTCTCCCCAGAATTTGTGGATGTTGGGTATTGAGTCACAGCAACAGAAAAGTAACTGAGACAAATGATATTTTTTGTTTTGTCTTATTGTTTGTTTTCATAGTATTGGGGATTGAACCAAGGCCTTCACACTAAGCTTCATTCCTGGCCCATTATATTTAATTTTTTTTCCAAAAATTGAGACCGAATCTCACAGTTAATAAATTGCCCTTAGTGGGCTCAAAAGCATGATTGTGTTCCTTAGCCTACCAGAGTGCCAGGATTACAGGGATGTACCACCACCCTTCTCTATAGTTATATTTTTAAGGATAGCTCTAATCTTTTAGAGACACATTCTTTATTAGCTATAGATGAAAGGATATGGTTTCCTGGAATTTATTTCTAAATAGTTGTGAAGAGATGAAGACGGTATTTTAAAAACTGGCAACGAGTTGGCAGTTGTTGCAGCTGCCTGATATGCAAACAGAGCCCATATTTTTCTTTCATACACTGCTTTGTATATATTGAAATTCTACAATATAAAGTTTTTGAATCTATGCCCTAACATGTTAAGTAAAAGTATGTATTTAAGCAATTATCCTATTTTCCATATCATGATAACTACATTATGTAGCAACCTACCTAGGCAAAAGCCCTCAACTCTGACATGATGACATCCAAACAATTAAGGCCTATCAGGATGTTTAACCATGTGAGGAAGGACTATGTTTAGGGACCCTACAGGGCACTTTACAATTCAAATAAATGTCTTCTTTGTAAGTGGAGTTAAATACATCTGATAATTTCTTTAATGTGAAAGCTGTTAGGTCAAAGAAGGAGCCTGGCAGAATCACAAATATGACAAGCAGCAAGAGAATTTGGGGTGCAAACTGACTGCCCCGATGCTCCTACAAATGTGTAGCAGGTCCAGGTGCGAGACCAGGTGTAAGGCATAAGGAATAAAGTAAGGAATAAAAGAAATAAGAAAGGAATAAAGAGGATAAGAAAAAAGGTGAGAAGGGGTAAAGAGGACAAGAAAGGCAGGAAAGGGGGCTTAAAGGGGGGTGCTGATTAAGGAGTGAAGAGCCCTTCTACGTAGTGTAGGTGGATCGTTCAGCATGGGGGTCAGGGATTGGGTTATTTAGCTGACATATGATTCAGGGATTGGACAGAAGAGGACAAAACAGAGTGCCTGATAGGCTGGAGAGCAGGTGGGCAATCGGTCAAGGGAGATAGGTCCCTGCTGGGGTCAGGGTTGTGTCATTAGTTGGCCACCTGCCAGGGCCTGCAAAGTTGTTAAGTAGGAATGGGAGAAGTCCGGTTCCTGCCTCGGGGAAAGAATGAGGAAGTCGCTGTCTGTAAGCCAAGGTCATTCAGCCAGGAGTCACAGCACAGGGACCTGGTAAGAACCTCATTCTGGCTTACTCTGAAATCACTACATTCCCAACTTCTTCCACTACCACATTTAAACGAAAAAGAAATCATTGTTGTTTAGAAAGATACAGCTTCGTACCACTGGCTACTGCCACCATGTCCCACCCCTTCCCATTTATCTAAGGCTGTGGAAGTCACAAAGCTGAGCTGAACAAAAACACAGCGTTGGGAAAGTGTATTGGTCTTGGCAGTCCAGGGGAACACGGACTCACCGATTCAGGAGGGCTGCAGTACCTGGACAGCTACCCAACACTCACACCAGAGGGCGCTCTAGCTTGCTGAAAAAATTATAAAGACAACTAACTTGGGTTTTATATAAGGCCTCAATAATCAGCCCACCAAAACTGGAAAGGATCTACCTAGGTTTCAACGGGCAGAAAGTGAAAGGGCCAGCAAGGGAGATGAGACAGTATCTCTGTCAGTAAACTCACCTATCTGACTTCCGGTTAAAGGGCCGTATTTCCAGGTAGCTTTTAAAAGCCAGCATGAAACTTGGTTTGCCTCCCTGGAAAGTATACTAGTCAGGACAGGTAAGACGCTGAGACCATGAATTGAGGTGGTGTGGACAGAGGCTAGTGTGAGTGTGGCATCTGGCCACCAACATCAGTCTACAGCCAGAAATTGAGACAGGAACTCTATGTCAAAGTTCCCCTTCAGTGAGAAATGGAAGAGCCTTGGCACTGTCCTAGCTTGCACTACTTAAGCCACGTAATGGAAAACATAGTTTTACTAGAAGTCTCTTTATCTCCATATAAGATTCTTTCACCTTGTTCTTTAGCTTAAAAGATTTCTATCACCATACTATATAAGGGGTCATTATTTGCAAGGTGACAAGGAAAAGATTTACCTGTGTCAATCAGAAAAATCTGTGAAGATGTGTAAAAGGACATTCTCCCAAATCCCTACTTTGAAACAGTGTTTCAGAAATATACAGAAACCTATATAGTCAGCAACAACTTCAGGGTGGCAGAAGGTCACACAGTGTAGGCCAGAGATGGAGCTTTAAGCTGTGTTCTTAGCACCCTTAGTTGGGTCATGAGCACAGTTGTAATAGCTACCACTGTCCTACTGGCCCCTGGACTCAGTTAAGATTGATTGAGCAAAGTAACTTGTCTGATATCTTTTTATTTTAAATATACTATCGGTGGTTAAACCTAGCACCTTGAAAATGCTAACAAGCAATCTACCATTGAGCTACACCTCTAGCCCTTTTTAATTTTATTTCGAGATATCATCTCTCTAAACTACCCAAGCTTGCCTTGAACTTCTCTTCCTCCTACCTCAGCCTCCCAAGTACCTGGGATTACAGGTGTGTGCCATCATGCCTGGCACAAGTTTGTTTTTGGTTGGTTAGTTGGTGGTACTGAGGATCGAGACCCTTCACATTGAGCTGCATTTCCAGCCAGCTTTTATTTTTTGATTTTGAAACTGGGCCTTGCTAACTTGCTAAGTTACCCAGACTAAGAAGAAGCTTTTCCTTCTAGCCGGATCCCTGTACTCTCAAGTGATGCCAATGAGATACTCTAGAAAGAATGAATTAAATTGCTGAGGCAGGAGGATTACAGATTTGAGCCCAGCCTGGGTAACTGAGCAGCTTAATGAGACTCTGTCTTAAAATAAAAAAATAAATTTAAAAAAAGATCTGAGGATATAGCTTAGTGAAAAGGCTCTAAGCTCAATCCTCAGTGCCACAAGAATAAATAAATAAATAAAATAAATTGCTAACAAAGAAAGTCCTCGAGCTCTAATTTGGCTTTACATTTTAATAATAATTTTTAAAATTTAGTATGATACTATCTTGATCACCATGACAACCACCATAAAAGCCAATACCCAAGTTTGCACGTGTGTTTACAATGGCACAGGAGCCAACTGGAAGCCATGCATTGTTCTGTCATACTCATTGCAGGAAGGTTTGCTGCAGTTCAGTCCAAGGAAAATGCTGAGTATTCACTCGATGGCACGGTTCAGGTACACAGCTCACCTCTCTGTGTACACACTGGCGGCACGTCACAGAGTGGAGTAAGGCAGTGGGCAAAGCGAAAAATTCTCATTGTGCCTTTTTATTGCCACGACATTTGTTACTATTGCAATTTGGATGCTTCTACTAAGTTTATTAAGCAGATCAGCTCCTTGAAACAATGACTTGTTTTAAGTTAATGTCATTATTTACAAGAAAATTTGAAAACAGTGTTCTATGACTGCATTGACATTCTGATTTGTTAAAAATTAAAGCAGGGGCTGGGGCTTTAGCTCAGTGGTAGAGCACTTCCCTAGCAAGTGCAAGCCTTGGGTTTGGTCCTCAGCATTGAAGCAAAAAACAAAAAAAATTAAGGCAGTGCATAGCGAAGCATAGATCTCAAAAGCCGTCTTTCCTGTAGCTAACACATTGCTATAGTTTCTGTACTAAAATATAGCCATTACTTGAATTTGTTAGTTTTAGTTTGCAACTAATTCATAAATTAATTTTATCCATAGATGAAACAAGTCATATACAATGAGTTTTTATGTAATCTTATAAGTATGTAAATAAGGTATAATACAAATAATTTAACAGTGGAGATATGCAAGAATTCGTCTTCCCTCTGCTAAAAGGGGTTATTATATTACTTAAGTTTGAAAAACACTATTACAACATCACACTGCTTAGTTTCCTTAGAGTTATTAATAAGCAACATGGAGTAAATGAACAAAAAATGACTAGGTTTGTAATGATAAGCACAGCTGCTCTGCTTTACGGGATCCAGAGTAACAACTTTGTAAGTTTCATTGTTTCTCCTTTCTCTTTAGAAATTAGCCATATTGCTTTTAATTTACACATACCATTTGTATGTACTTATGGGATTCGATGTGACATTCTGTAAACAAGGTGGAAGGACTGAATGAGGTAATTAACATATTCATCACTTCACTTCTTTTTTTGGTTAAGACATTAGAAATGCTCTCTCAGCAATTTGCAAACACATTACTATTTCAAATACATTCCTAACATATATTACTATTAACTATTGTCATCCTTATGTGCAACAGATCTCTTAAACTTACTCATTGTGTCTGACTGAAATATAGTACCCTTTGACCTCCATCTGTCTTCCCCCAACCTCTTATAGACACTATTCTCTGTGTGTTTGCATTTTTAAGTTGCACGCTTGAGATTGTGCAGTATTGGTCTTCCTGTGTGTGACTGATTTCACTTAGCATAATATCCTCCAGCTTCACCAATGTGGCAAGACGTTCACTGTGTTTATGCACTTTCTATTGGGTTCTCTCCTTCCATTCATCCATTCGTGAGCACAGAGGGCAACTTCACATCTTGGCGGTAGTGAGAAACTTTGCAATGAACATGTGCATGCAGAGTGCAACACACTGATTTCCTTTTTATTGGCTGGATAGCCAGAAGCAGGGTTGCTATATCATATGATAATCCTTTTTTTTTTTTTTGAGAAATGGGTAAAAAAGCAATTCCTGGGTTGGAGGAAAAGCAAAGTGGTTAGAGTGCTCACCTACCAAGCAAAAGGCCCTGAGTTCAATTCCCTAGCACCACATAAGCAGGAAGTGGTGGCACACACATGTCATCCCAGCACTCAGGAGAATGGTGCGGGAGGATTGCCTCATACATGACAGTCAGGACTAGACTAGACCACAAATCAAGACATGTATTTTAAAAAAGCCATCCTTAATTTCAAAGCCATAAATTACATTTCATGCACAATAATCCTCACAAAACATTAAAGGCTAGGTGTTTAATGACAAAATTTTCTTAAATGTTCCAGAAGGATAATTTTTCTTTGTTCTTTTCTTTTACTTTTCCTCATTCTTCCTTCTGGACAACTAATTATTTTTCTTTTTTAACAAATTCTTTTCCCTCTAGTTTTATTTGATCTCCTTGGGTGAAAGTTTTTGGAGAGAAAAGAAATAGGGCCTGAATTATCCCAATTGATTGTGACATGAATTTACATAATTATTAATACACCCTGTCTTCACTTTTCAGATGTGATATAAGAATTCCAAAGACCTTATTATCAAGTCATTATTGTTTAAAATTTTAATTAACATTAAGACCACTCATCATTGTATAAACGCAGCTGTCTTCTGTTTGTACTTCAGAAATAATATTTTATCTCTTTGATGCTTATAATTTATCTCAGTTCTCTTCAGACCTGCTTGAAGGACACATGAGTTCTATAATAATAGGAGTAAAGACAATATTCAAAAGACTTCTTTGTTCTCTTATCTATCCTTAGTGCATTTCATTAAAATGATGATGCAGGTCATGACCCTAAAGAGTTTTCTTCTCCCTACTTCCTTGCTCTCTCTCTTTCTCTCTCTCGCTCTCTCTCTCTCTCTCTCTCACACACACACACACACACTCTTACACAAAGATAGACTCTACCTACTTCAAACAACATCACAACCACCAGCATCACTTCACTGACAAATTCGAAGTACATTTTCACTGCACCAAATAAAATGGAGAATTGAATCACAAATCTGGATAAAATCCTTTTCTTAATATTTACTTCAGCTGGGATTACATTAATGCTTATTAGCATTGTCCAATTTATTGACTGTTATTTGAACTTTGTTTTCTCAGATAAGGAACATTTCACTCATTGGCTACACGAATAGTTGATGAAAACAATATACAGACCTTTCGTGGGCAAGCCTTAAAAATAGTATTTTTTAATCAGCAAAGAACTTTCCAGTTTTTAAAATGCTCTTAGTATATAAGTTATCATTGCCCATGAGAACCTTTTGAGCCTGTGTTTTTGTTGTTTGAAGAACGTAGGGCCATAGAAATTTCATTTCTCTTCCTCCCAAACCACTCATAAGCAAAGAGGAAATACTCTTAATACTAGGATTTTCTTTCAATGTCAAAGAATGAGATTACAGAAAAGGAAGCAAGCTGTAGAGGTAGGATAGTACTTTATTCAGAAACAGAGGACAGAGGGGTAAAGGGTTTCACTCTCTAGAAGAGAGCCCACCTGGGTTGCCCCTTAACACTGAGATCTTAAGGGGAAGAGAGACAAAGCTTGTTTATTTATTTGTTTTAGTGGACCAAGAATTAAAAGAAACCACATATCTGGATATTCTCTGCTGGTTTTGAATATAGCTGGGTGTAAACACAAAATCAATGACTTTATCTGACTAGAAGACTCAAGTCATAAGGTCACATTTGATCTCAAAGTATCTTAATCCAGTGGGATTAACCCTTCAATGGCATGCTTGGGACCAGTAATAACTACTTTTGTCTGTCAGATGGAAGCCAGCCCATTTCTCTCAAGACTCCTGTGACAGAAACAGTGGCTCACTTTAAATTAGCCTATTAGCTCACAAGTTCAATTCAGAGAAGCGAGAGACTAATTATAATCAGCTCAATTTCATTTATCTCTTTCTGGGAGAAAAGGTTTCAATATTAAAATTCAAAGCATTCCTATGGCCCATGCAAGAGTTTCTGTAATTTGTTTACCCCAAGCACTCTGTCCTAACCCAAACAAGTCCCACCATCTTCCTTTTATGTTTGCTTCTTACTGTGTATGCACATGGAAATTCTCATCTAATTGATATTTAAGTGTAACAGAATTTTCACTTGTTGCCTTCCCTTCAAAGTCTCATACCATCCAATCCCAATATTTTGTGTTTAAGGTAGGACTCATTCATCTGTTCATTCATTAAGTAAACATTTTACTTCATGTTACATATATTACAGACACTGAAATGAATTGAGGATACGTTTATGAAAAGGACTTAAGGGTTTTTACTTTCTGATAAAGGAAAACAATACAGACATAGTGGTGTATACTTGAAATTCCAGAACTCTGAAAGGTTAAGGCAGAAGAATTGCCATTTTGAGCCCAACCTGGGCAACTTAGCGAGAACCTGTCTCAAATAATAAAAAGGGTTTGGGTGTGTAGCTCAATGTGCAGGCCCTGGCTCAATCCTCAGTACTGCTATCGATCAAGCAAGCAAGCAATAAATTAAAATAAAAATAAAGATTTGTACAGCTTAGTGCTATTTTATAAATACTTGAAATTAGCAGGACACAGTAGAGTCACATATATATCCAGCAGCATGGCTGTACAGGGTTGCAGTGATTGGCTACCTGAGTTAAGCTGCATAGCAGAGAAAGTAATGCGGAACTAGAGGGAGGAGACCTGGAATCCGGCAGATGAGGAGGAAGGGCTTGAGGGAGAAGCACAGGCAATTACGTTCCATTATCTCTGGATGTTTAGACTGCCCAGCAGGATACTCAGCGAAACCTCCTCCCACCTTAAAATTCCCATGAGTTTGCCACTGGGGAAACTGGATGACTGCAGCTACTAGAACAAATGATTGGGAAAGTCCAGCTTGCCTATGATTTTGATTGATCTGGGATCTCAGACTTGCAGCCTCTGATCCAATCCATGATGGCTTTTAAGGCTCATGTCCTTCGGCCTTTATTTGGCACATCCTGTTCAATTTCACCCTTTTCCCTTAGCTTAGTTTTACAGCGTGAGTCCAATGACCTTTTCGTCTTTCAACAATATGTCCTTACTCATTTTTCTCTCTTTGCTTTCTGCCACCAATAACGCTTGCCTCTCTCTTCTCTGCCAATTGATAGATTTCCCCGAGTCCCACCCCTCTGCAAACTTCAGCCCCTGTGACCTGGTGGTTTCTGCTTCTTTTGCCTTTAAGGCCCCCTCGTGTGGTAAGCCTGTGTCAAGAATGGCTTCCACCAAGAGTTCGGATGAAAAGCTGCCCCTAAAGCCTCACGTGGAGCGCATGCCTGGAGGCCCGCTACATGGAAAGAGGCACATATCTTGTCTGGCACTATGTCACCCAAGAGTTCGTTAAGCAGTTTCAATAGCAGAAGCAAGGTATGATGACACTAGTGAATGTGTGGTGGCTAACACTGACAGGTCCCTATCTCCAAGTCCCCACACTGCAGACACATCCCACTGCACTCATGTGGCTTCTTCAGCTATGACGAGCATCCCTACCTTGGTTCCGTCCTTCCCCCAACATCCCGCCTTTGGCTCCACAACTTAAGGTCTGTCAGAAAGTGCTGCCCAGTCCAACCCAGATGGTTTCAATATTTACCCACCATGTGATTTCTCTGAAACCTGCAGAGAACAGAGTGCTCACCATCTCTGAAGAGAATCACTGCCCTTCTTGTCCGTTAACTTTCTCCTCTAGCTTCTTCTCTCCTGTATTCATCAAGGTAATTAACAAATACGGTCAAATCCCATTGGCTTAAAGTGATAGTGTGTTTCATGTCCACAACACCACAAATCATTGCAGATTATGAGGGTTAGGGCAGAAGGAATGGCTCCTCTCAGACATCAAAAGGCCAAGGTGACAGAGGCTCCCGTGGCCAGCCTGGGAAATGACCTCACAGGTAGAGCGGAAAAGAGACAAAGTAAACATTGATGGTGGTACAGGACATTTTAGGAGCCAGGACTTCAAGAAGTGTGTAAGTGTTCCACCTCTGTTCCACTGGTCCGAACTCAATCATGCGGTTCCAACCTCCTTGCAGGAACTGCTGTGATTGAAGCTTAGCTATATTTCTAGTAAGATAATGAAATGAGTTTGGTGAACAAACGCTCCACCTCCTCTGGCCACGGGGAAATTTACATATACCCTTTCTCAGAGGACTTTGATCAATTAGTTGTAAACACCACTGCACTCGGACCAGCCTGTCAGAGGTCTTTGATATCCAGTAAGTCCATGGAAATACACTTTGATTTCTCAAATAATGCCAGTAATCTATTTGATGGTCGTTTACAGCCCAGTTACATCTTAATACATATCTAGATCCTGTATCAGATACTATGTTTTATAAATTCATATTGACTCAACAGGCATTTCTTAATTCTTTAATGAGATCTCATGGCTGAGCATGGCAGTATGAAGGGAGATAAGCTAGAAAGACTATTTTCCGTAAGAAGGAAAAAGGTAAACAACTTAGTTTGTAGAAACGTAACTGAATGTATATCCACAAAACACAGGATTCGCAAATTAATCAGTGCAGGAATTTGATTGGAAACACGTATTTCTGAGCAGGCTTACGTATGGCAGGGACAGTGAGCGTGGGCTTGGAAGCATTAAAAATGATATTTAAAACCCAAAAGCAGGACTTAGAAGATGCTCTCAGAGTTTCAGAGTTAGGAGCTTCCACTAGGGGGCCCTGTTTAAAAATATTTCAAAGCTGGAGCCGAGCAGCTGCCTGACAAATACCAACTCTCAGACCTTTTCAAATACGTAGGGCACTTATTGCCAGTGGTAGCCAGTTTCCCTAAAGTACTATTGGTGCGGCAAATTTTACCTCTGAGTACGACATGAAAAATGTGTAATGTGAACATTTGTAAAAATGATTTAGTCCAAAGTTTTCTTAACAGAGTAGATAGTTTTGAACAAATCACTTAAATTGAAAAAAGAAGACCTATACTGAAGTGGCAGCCTGTCCCTCAAAGCGCAAAATCAGCAGGAATGCTGCTGGAGTTCAGAAAGCAGCCCATGCTGGAAATTTCCCTTGCTCCAAGTGGATTTCGAAGCCAACGCAGATTCTACCTCCCCTTTTATTCCCAGCTCTATTTTGAGACACACATTTCAAAATCCCTAAGGTTATTCTGCTCTATTATATGGATTCTGACAACTCCAAATAAGTCCAAACCACCCAATTAAAATATTCTCTGAAACTAAATGAGGTGATTAAAATAAAAGCTTCAAGCCCAGCATTTAGTAACCAGAGCTTGGTATTTGCCATAATAAGCCAGAATTGCTGATAATACAGAATAGAGGACACTACAGTCTCTTTCCTGTCCATGCACCCATTAATACTGGCATCCTTCCTACCAGGTGGTGGCTCTCGAAGCAAAAAGGAAGTTCGTCTAATTATGGATAAAGAGAATCAAGACAATAGACAGTGGGTCCAGACTATGCTTCCTTCCTTTCCTCAACTCCTGGTCTGACTCAAAAGAGACCAACGGGGTGCTGTCCTACCGTTCTGCTCTCATTACACCTCTGGCAAATTCGACAGTAGTTATATTGATTTGTCCCCAGAAACAAAGGAATTCAACCCCAAGACCCTCCAGTCCTATAGTGTGTGAGGAGTATTTGCATATTTAAATGAAACCCCCACCCTGTACTCATCTTTACTGTATATTTCTTACCACAACCACAATTATAAATGATGAGTCAGAACATGGGATTCAGGTAAAAGTACTCTCTGCTCAGTACTATGGTCATTTGAAGTGTCTTGCATATTTTACTGAAAAGATTTTCCATCCCAGTTCTTCCAAATATATGGCAGTCAGATATTTTCTTATTCACCAAAAATATTTGCATAGTTTTGTGTGTTTTTGTGTGCAGAGTTTGGGTGAGGAACTCAGCATCAAAGGACTAGGGCTGGCTGATTAACGTGTAGTTAATTCCACCTCTGGTCATGACGAAGGGCCGGCAACTGAATTTCCTTCCTCTACAATCAACTAGAAATCAGATAAAAATACATAAGTCGATGGTTCTAAGACATTAAAGAATAGCAATGTAGAACTGTGATCCATGACAGAAGGGAAACACATATGGTGAGCCCCACAGTCACCCCAGCTCTCCACTGGAGGCAGTTTCTGGCTTGTAATATGGGAAGAGGAATTTCAAATAACGGAGGAGACAGAGCCTGAAGTTTGAGAAAGCCAAGGCAACCAGATTTTTTCTCTGAGAGGAGGGATACTTAGAGAGCTAAAGTCGTCTGTTGAATAGTGATTTAGTCATGTGTGAGGGAAAACTTCCTGAGGTTGGGTGGGAGGACTGTATGTTGTGGATTATCTATGGATTTTGAGTGTTGTTGGAAAGTGGAGCCAGGAGGGTATGGTGGATTCGTGGGAGTGCAGCCTGGAAGGGTATATATTCTGGTCTCATCTTCTTCCTGCATTCCTTATCCTTCTTCTGTGATGCTGTGAGCAGCCATTCCCTGCTAGCCCCTTCCCACCATTGCCAGCTGCACCAGAATGGACTGAGGTCTCCTGAAACAGCGAGCTAAAACATAAGTTTTCTCCTTTATGTAGTGAGTGTTGGGTATTGTGTCCCAGCAACGAAAAAAAAAAAAAAAGTAACTAACACAGGAACCACAGCTCTGGAGCATACATTGGAGGGAGCAAGAAACGGAAAAACACAGATCTACTATTTGGCAGAGGGGAAATGGTAGCTTTGGCTAGAGTGTTAGTGTGAACATGGAGAGACAAGATTCAATTGAGAACAATTTTGAAGTTACCTAGGTCAGGGTGGGAGGACCGTCAGGTACAGGAGGCAAGAGAGAAGTGGACCTTTGACAATTCCTAAGTTTCTGACTTGCATAGCTGGACCAATGATGGTTCCGGTGAACAAGGAATACCCAAAAAGGACCAGAAGGTTGTGGTTTTAATATTTGACCTGTGTAATTAAGATGACTTGAAACGTCCAAAAGACAATATCAAGTAAGTGAGAGAATCTCAACTCAAACTAGCCTACAGAAAAAAGGGGAGAGAGAAAGTGTAGTGGCTCACAAAATATAAGTCAAAACCAAACCAAAATCATGGAGGTAGGTCACCAAACACAGCTAAGATTAAGTATAGAACCTGTTTAAAATCACAAACTGAGAGATGTGGCCTAGGACTAAAGCCTGGTGCTAATGCCAGAAGTAATGGTCTTTACCATTCTGCCCTGTGTGTGTGTGTGTGTGTGTGTGTGTGCGCGCGCGCACGCACATGCGTGCATGTGCACATATTTTTGATTGTATACATAAGTAATACATAACAAATACATATAAAATAGAAATTACATAATATATGTATAAAATATGTGCATATGTGTGTGCGCATGTGTGCTACTGGGTATTGAATCTGTGTGTGGCAAATGCTCTGCTACATCGCCAGACCTTTTATTTTTAATTTTTTATTTTGAGAAAATGTCTTGCTAAATTGCCCAGGCTGATCATGAACTCACTACCCTACTGCCTCAGCCTCCTGAGTAGCTGAAATTATAGGTGTGTGTCACTGTGCCTGCCTGCATTGCTATATAGCTTAAATAAGCATTTTCTGGGAAGTATTTAGCTTTAAGGCATAAATTACTCATCCTGAAAAGTGGCATACAGATATGGAATGAGCTTAAGTTGAACAAAATTATACAAACAGGGGTGTACAGGGCTCTGGCAAGGGATGGGGATTCAGGACAGAATACAGTGTGCAAGTACTTAGGATGCATCAGATTCTGAAGTCCAGTGCTTTCATCCTTATTTTCTTTTTCTCTTCTAGTGGCTCTGTGCAGTGGGAATTATTATTTTCACGTCACCAAGAAGGCTGTGGAGCTCGTGGAAATTTGAACTGACTCAGCGTTGTCAATTTAAAAATGTTTGCCTTTTATTGTACATTTTAGTTTTTGACCAGTTCCCACCCTGAATCTAACATTTCCGTGTCTCCTGTTTCCTGATGAGAATTCTCTTGAAATTTGAAAATCTATTTTTTGACACTATCAGGAAAATTGAAGCAAACATTAGAGGATTTAACTTTAATTCTTAAATGTCTTGATTTTTAGTATCAAAAAAGTGTTTACATATTGCCTTCCTTCCTTCTTCCCTCTCTTTCCCTCCTTTTTCTTCTGACTTCTCTTTAATTCTGTCCACCTCTCCTTTGTCTCTTCCACCCCTTCTGTTGTATTACTGTTGTGTGTTTATAAATGTCTGCTTTTTGCTTTTAAAATCAAAATGCACCTTGGCTTAGTGTAATACCATTGGGCCCCATTTTCTGCAGAAGCTTATAGATACTGCTTGCCTGGTTTCTGTGGAAAAGGAGTCAGCCCCGTCTTTCCCTCTTGTAGATGGATAGCTTTTTCTGCTTGGATGCTTCAGGAAATCATTCTTTACCCCTAAAATTAAATATTGTATTCAATGCCTATTGTTTTATATCCAATATGTCCTGGTTACTTATTCGTTGTTGGAACAAAAAAACCAATATCCACAATTTAAGGGAGAAAAGATTTATTTTAGCTCACAGTTTGAGAAGGTTTCACACCGGCTACAGAGGAAACACATGGCAGAGGCTGGAGAGCTGCTGACTCCATTGCAGGCAAAAGCCAAGTCAGAGAGGAGTGAGTGAGTCTGGAGACTCAGGCAAGGCCAGAGACTTTCCAGGAAGAAGCTGTAGCCATGTTTCTTCTTCCTTCCTTCACTTAATTCAAACTTGCTGTTGTCCCCCCAACACCCAAGGTCGGTGCCTCTCCCTCACTTCCTGGCCCCCAAATCAACAACACAAGCCAGAAAAGCTCTACCCTGGGTAACCCCAATCTCAACAATTTGACTCAATCCCTCCAAATTAAATTCTAAACATCTGCCCTTCCACCCAAATTCCACTTCCCAATGCCCCACATAAACATGAGGCTCTTGGGGGACACTCAAGATTCAACCATAGCATACAGTATACTCTTTTAATGACAGATTTTACTCTTCAGAAAATTTTCCTTCATTATGATATCTCCTGTGGTTGAGTATACCATTGCAGGAACAACACTTGTATTTTCTATCATCAAAACCTGAACACCTTATTTGGTCTCTTAACTTGTTTTAATTTCTAATTTTCTGTGGTACTCGTAATGAGTACTTTAATCCATTTTTTAATACCAGTAACTCTTCAACTGTGCCTGGGCTATCCTTTGGTAGAATGGTAACAATTTTTGGCTCTGATTAGTTAATTTAGCCTTGCGATTTAGTTCTTCTCTTTCTGTTGATTAGCATTTTATCTGTGAGTTCTTATTTTCCTGATACATATTTACTAAGTTTTCCTTTGGCACAAGGTAATGTGGGAGAGTTATCTTCTATTTTTTGGTTTTTGTTTTCTTCAACACTGTTCTCTTGCTGTCTGGTGTCCTTTCTCTCTCTTCTCCCCTTCCCTATGCTGTGGCACATTTACAAGTTTAATGTATTTATTTTAATTTTGCCTCAGCTAAAGTTGGGCCATGCTGTACATGATCAGTTTCTCTGTTTTGCATAATTCTTCTTGACTCTCTTCCCTGAAATCTGTTTCTCATCCCTATGGAAAAATAAAAACTTTGAGGCCTGGATATTATTTTTTATTCACTTTTCTGCAGCCTGAGGACCATTCAGTGGGAAAAAGAGCCCTTCTGAGGCTGCTCACAGCCCTTGAGGGGCTTCTAACTACATATCTCCCTCTCCTGGGTTCTAGCAGAGTCCCTCACCAGAACCAGCCTTCCAGGCAGGGGGCAGGCATTTCCTAAACCAGGGCGAGGGCTTCCCGTTTTTTCCTCCAGCTGGGCCAGGACCTTGGAAAATAGCTGGCCTGTCAATCTTTCTTGCCTTAGCAAGGATCCCTGGTGGCCCCGAGAACTCCTATTTGTGGTAGTTTCTCCTTTTACTTAACCTTTGAGTCACATCACAGCTAAGGAAGGTTAAAAGCCACTTTTCAAACTTTCTCGTTTTTCAATCTTGAATGCTGCGTGTGAATTTTGGGCCTTCAGCGACACCTTATTTCTGTCCACTGGATGAGGGAGGGGGAAGAAACGCTCTCTGGTCTGACTGTCTCCACCCCAGCTCAAGCGCTTTGCCTTCGGATCAAGGGCCGCTCTTAGGACAAAACAAAGTGTGAAATTCAGCGGCAGAGGAAAAATTAAACCAAATACGGGGTAAAACACCGAGACCCCTATTTCTTACTGGCTTTAATGCCTCGGATGGTGTCTAACTTTGTATTTACTTAAATTACACAATTATTTCCCTAAAACTCAGAAAAGGGGGAAAGGTCTTATGAAGTTTTTACCTCTCCCAGCATTAAGAAGCATGAGTAGTGAATAGCTGTGTATCAAAGAAAAATTATGAAAACATCTTGATGACCACACAAGATGCCGGAGTGGCATAGAAACGGGTGCACGTGCAGAGCGTCCTTCCCTCAGGACGACTCCTGCTAGAGGCCCAAGCTGAACGCCTCTGACTTCACCACACTGGGCGTTTATTCATCGTATCAAGAGAAAGTAATTATTTCGTTGCTTTTGGAGATGAATTCTGAGTACTGACTTGCCAGGGACTCGAGGCTTTCCACTTGGGCTAAGCCACTGTCTCAGCCACACCCTGGAAAACAAGAGTCAGTGCGCCCCACAGGGATTTATCCGCGTCGTCGAGGACCTCAAAAGGGTGGGTTCACCCCTAGGTGCAGGTTTAATTTTGTTGCCAGCAAAAAAACCAAAAAACCAAAAACCAAAAAACAAAAAACCACCGTTCAGAGTCCAGGGGACCCAGCTTTCCTGCCACAGACGACAGCATGTCTTGGAGCGTGACCCCCGCCGTCCCCCGCCTCGCCATCACCGCTGCCAGGTGCGCCAGGAGGCTTGTTCCGCGGGGTTCAGCCATCGCGGCGTTCGGTGTGCTGGGTCACGGTTCCCGAGGGCTGCTTGTCTCCCTTTCCGCTCTTGGCAGATGTACTTGCCGTTAGCTTAATTCTCCCCGTGTTCCTCGGATGAGTCACCAGGATTGCTCCACATGTCACCCTAACCCAGCGAGTGATTTAGGAAGAGGTGTTTGTTCCTTTTAAAGTATAATAATCCCTCCTAGTCACAGTGGCTGAGAGTCAACACAGCCAGGGCTGTTACCACTGCTCTTCTGGTGTGCTTCTCAGGGTGAGCTCATTCTAGCTGAGGCAGGGAAGCAGTGGCTCAGCTCCTGCTCTTAAAGCCTTTCTCTACCGCCATCTGCATGACAGGTGACCTCGTTAAGCCTCAGGGTCCGTATTTGTAAAGTGGGTATAATAACAAAGCCCACTGAGAGGGCTCAGGGAGCTAATGCACGGAGAGCTCATAACCTTGGGCAGGTTCTACGTGTGGCAGTTGCTGAAGATGATGCTCTTACTATTTTACTGAAGACACCAAAGGTTCACGTTTATGTATTTTACATACTCTAAATTTTTATTGAGTTGCTTTACCAATGGATACTTCTATTACCAGATGATTTTTGTTTTTATGTCTTAAATTTTTGCTTTTAACTGCAGAAAACCGTGTGGTTTTTAAAATGAGGATACAGAGAATTAGAAAGAGACTGAGCTGAGGTCACAGCTGACCAGAGGTAGCTGATGCTGGAACTTCAGCGTACTTCCTCTGAGTCCTGAGCAATTTGCTCCCTTGTCCTGAACCACCTCTTAGAAGTGAACTGAGCGAAGATAGTCCACAGAGATAGGCTCTAAGAATGAGTGGAGAGGGAGCAGCCCATCTGGGTGCACCCTTCCAGCTGTTTCCCCTAAGGTAACAAGCAGGGGAACAGAGCCACCTGGAGCCCTCCACACACCCCCACACGCCAATGCCACACCGTCCAGAGGCCCCCCCTTCAAAATCACGCGGAAAGAAGAATTACCTCGCTGAGCCTTGTCCAAATTCCTAACCCATGGACTCACGAGACATAGTAAAATGCGCTTGGTTGTTGTATAGCAAACAGCAATTGGAACAATCCCCAACATCCATGTATACACACACAAATTTCACCCCGACCCCCATCCCTTCAATCTTGCTAACACAGCAGAGACATACTGAAATCCTTATATAATTCCTGGGTACAGAACCTGGAGAACTTTTCTGGAAGGTAATTTAGCAATATGTATTCAAATATAGGATTTGCAGACTCATAATCCAGACATTTCACTTCTAGGCTTTCCTCCTAAGGAGATAATCCAGTGTGGCATAATCGTCTATGTGCAAAGATAGTTCCTGTGGCGTATGTACAAATAGAGAAAAATTGGTAACAATCTAAATGCTTATCATAAAACTGGTTACATAAAATATATCCATCCTGCCAATGACATTAGAAAGGAAGCCTGGAAGTTGTAAACCCCTCTAGTTATAATGTCTGTCTCTTGAGGTCTAAAATTATTTTTCACTTTTTTTCTCTCCTTTATCATGTTACTTTTTATAAAAACACTAGAATATTTAAATAATAAAAAAACATAGTATGTAAAGAAGCCCCTTGGCTTAACAGGAGCCCCACCCCGGGGCTGGGCACCTACCCGTGGAGTGATCAATGCTTTCCACTTGTTCGGCCCATCTTCTGTGTATACATGCTGTTTCTCTAAGGATCATGGATCATGAAAGAGCAGGCATTTGGTAGCAAGGAGAATTGGAGTTTTCAGGATCTGATGTCCTAGCCATCTGTTTCTCTAGATATTACCAATGAAGATATGTGTATACATACCATCTACAGAAGAATTTGTAAACAGAATAATTTCGTTCTTACGCAGCCTTGGAGCTAACAACACACAAAGACCCTTCTCTTCACCTAAATTTTGAATCCATATCCCATCCTTTGCCAATGTTTTCACCATCCTATCTTTATCTTCTTAATTTGGTTTCTCTTACAGCACTTTCCTATCCCTTTGTCTCATAGCTTGTTTCCTTAGGTCACCCATGAAATTGAACATATTAACATGGCCAAGATATTAGCATGTTCAGAACTTAAGTCCCTGGCCTCCAAACATGACAAGCGTCTCTCCAAATATTGCTGAAACCAATTCCTGACCATTCTTTTCATAAATTAGCATGTAGCCATAGTAACCATTGAGTGTTGTTGATAATAAGAATTCTTATTTAGAGAAAATTCTTTCATTACCAAGACAACTGTGTGTGCCCTCTTATCTACTTGAATCCATTATGCATTCCATTATTAAAGAGAGAAGCTTCCTTCTCAAAGAGTTTATACCAGAAGCAAGAAGATGCTTGTTTTTAAAAGAATTGGAATAATAAGAACGGGGGGAGAAAGCAAATCTCCTGGACGATGCTGGAAACGTTGAAAAATAGGTGATGGGAGGAATTTCTTCCAAAGGGGACTAAGCAAGGGAGTTGTCCAGCATTTTGATTTTAAGAGATTATCGGTCAAGCTGTTTTTTTCACAATATTAGAAATAACTTAATTTTTCTGAAAATGCACACTTACTGTCAGAAACCTTCCAATATTGATGCAAAGAAGCTAAATGCTTCCCCACTCGCTCCTGTGTGTAATCTCTTACCTCCAGAGGGAAGACCTGTTAGAAGTTTGTTATATACACTGGCGATATTTTATGCATATGTGGCTTACGTACATACATCTCATTGGACATGCATGTACAAATATTTCATTTTAAACACAAATGGGATCTGTATCGGGATCAGGTTTGACTGCACATGACAGGCTTTAAAAATATGACTTGAAAAAGAGAAGCGTTTACTTCTTTCTCACAAGAATAAAACAATCACAGAGTAGCTTTCTGCTACCACACAGCAGATTAGAGAAGGACATGGAAAAGGACATCACCTTTCCTTTCTAGAGAAACCAGGATTATATCTGATTGGCCAGAATTTAGAAGGCGTGTTCCCCAGCATGGCCTCTGTCCTCCACCTCCCAGCTCCTCCCACCTCCAAGCCTTAGGGCAGGAAGGAGCCCATGCTAAGGGGGACATCCTAGCACAAGGGCTTGTTCCACGTGTGCTATGTTGTTTTCTTAACAGAATTTCTTTCTTTAAAAAATCAAGTTAGTCTAAAATTAGACAACCTGGAAGGAGCACGGAACATGAACATGTAAGTTATGCTTGACGCCTCTTGTTTAGCAGTATTAAAAAAGAAATAAAACCATAGGATGCTACCTCGGGGCTGCCTCTGAGGAAGGCAGGGCTGCTCCACGGAAGCAGAGACTGACAGAAAAACTCCAGCAGCCTTAAAGGACAACCATAAGCTCCCCGCATGGAAAGGACATCCACAGACTTTACAGAATAAAGGGAATATTTCTTGATTTGTTGATTCCAAGATCCTCACCCAAAACTTGCCAGTTACTGGTTCCACTTCCCAGTAGACATAAAAAACCAGGGAGAAGGCGGGAGCTACAAGTGGTAACGTGGTTCCCGGGCATGTCTAGAAGACACAGGCAGGAGAAAGGGAATTCCTAGAAGGTGTCCCACTGGTCACAGGCCCCTCACAGAGTTACTTCAGAGCAGCACCAATAGCCTTGCCACTATTTTTGTGACCACTGGGTTATAGAAGCTGCAGAAGTGATGGAATATACGAAGAACAGTGCACGTTGGAAGGACTCACTGGAAGAACACGGAACATAAGTATCCACTGAAAATTAGAATGCGTCGGTCAGTGGCCAGGGTCTTCAGTGCCTTTCCTCACTTCTCATACTTGTGGAACTATTACTCCCTTTTTTTCTTATTTTAATGTATTTATTATAATTAAAATGAAAAATTAGGAATTGCTTCTTTCTTACCTGTGTCTTTAGCACATTAATAATTCGTGTTAAAATCAAAAGACATAGAGATCAATATTTTAAAACTACACGTTAGCAATAGTTAATCACAGAGTGCTCTTTAGGCAAAGGAGCTATGTAAGTCCCGTTGTTGTTGTTTTGTGTGTGTGTTTGTGGGTACCTATATATCCTCATACCATGCAGATGGGAATTCATAGTAAGATTTCATAGAAATTTCTTTTTGGGATTCTTCCATTATTTTAAGTAGTCTTATTTCTCACATTTTGTCTTGGTTACAAGTTCTAATTTAAAATGTAAATATTGTCAACTACAATGGTATCCATTAATCCATAAATAAAATTTATTGCCTAGGACTACTCATGATTTAAACATATTCATATAGGTCGAGTATATATTTCTAAGCCATGTTTCATTTCCATGTAGGGGAATTATTGGTTTTGAAAATTATCTTGTTCAACTCAACTCAGAGCAATGTGAAGAAACCCATTAGCTTTTTCATTATTAAATTGGAACAATTCAAGATTTTTCAGGCAAGTCTTCTTCTAAAGCATGTATCTGCATTATTGGTGATTATTTGCTTGTGTCCTCTGAGTAAATATTTTGAGATGGCTAATTAATGTATATTGCAGGCAACTTCTATTTTAAGTTGACAAGCAAAAACAAGAACCCAATTTTATGCTTCAATGGTATCTGTTGCATTGTACATACATAAGGAGCTTTATTAATAACCACAGTGGCAATAAAAATATGAATTATGTTAAGACTTAAAGCCTAGAGAATGCTTCCTCTGGCTATTGGGCACTGCATATGCAGGAAGATAAAACCCAGCTGTATTATTAATGAGGCATGCTGCTTTGTCTTAAAGAGGCATTCTTTTTAATATAATAAGAACTATTAATAGCAACGGACTGTAGGCTGCTAAGGAGTTTTTAGAATTAATGCATTTTCCCATCATTAAGCTATTAAGTTTATTCTGGAAGCACAGAATTCTGAGTAGATACAGAACTAATTAATGAATGGCAAGCCGCTGAAAATATTATTTAAAAAATAACAGAAAAGACAAAAATCCCATAAAAAACCTCAAATTCCTAAAATAGCCTAAAAGATCAAACATGAAGCTGTCAAAATAAGTAGCTTCTAAGCTTAAGGACTGGAGACGGCTCATCCCCCAGGCAGGCAAACCTGCCCACTAAACACAGATCTTGAGGATAGAGTTGCAGCGTCTTTATCTCCTAAATAAGATAAAAACCTACACACCTCCGTATACAATTTCAACTTTTTTCCAACAAGAACTTGTTGTTTATTCAGTTGCCTGCAACCCATTTCCCCTCTGCATACTGGGGTTCGCAGAGAGCCTTGCAGTTGGCACGGGATAATATGCAAGTGTTAGGTATCATGATATCTGAGTGCCTGCATTCTTTCCTGGGTCGTATAAAAATGTCTAGCTGTCACTGTGTACACATTTTATTGATTAACCTTCTATATAAACTCTATTGTACACTAGTTTTGATCAAGAAATGTAATCAGAAGAGTGGCACATTTCTTTATGTTTCCAAATCAAGATCAACTGAGCTCAAGAACCTGAGTCTTTATGGTCGGGGACAAGTGGTTACTAGTCACATAGGGATGATGGACGATCCTCTGGTTTACAAGATTCCATAAAAGAGGAGGAGTCTGGTCCTCCTACCACTGTGCACTTATCTGTGATAAGGTCTCAGCGATCATCTCTGTGACATTAAGAAGGAAAGTACAAGGGACTTTGAGAGCAACTCATAAAACGGAAGAGCCACTGGGGTTGGGGGGGAGGGGAGGACATGACGTCCTTACATAGATCACAACAAACCTGAGGCCTGAATAGAGGAGGGCGTGGCCATCTTGAAGGCAGGTGATGAGGAAATGGGAACAAAAAGGCATATTCCAGGAAAAAGGAACAACATGTAGGAGATATGGTGGCAGGTCAGAGCCTGGCACTGAGAGAAGCCCAGGTCTTCTCTGTTCCTTCTCCCTCCCTGTGGGGAGACCCGTTATTTAATGATGAATAATCACCTTGATCTGGTTAGCAGGTGTTGGCTCCCAAAGGAAGCAAAGATGACCAGTCATTGGAAAGCTGGAAGATGCTAACTGGAAGTGGGCTGCTTCCTGATGCAGAGACCCTCAGAAAACCTACCTACCTCCAGCTCCTGCCACCAACAGAAGTGCCAGACCTACCTGAGGCCCAGTCACGAAGCCTGTTCAGGTTCCACCTGGATCATTCCTTCTACACCCTTCTTTCCTCCCTGTCCACAACCACCATGATTACAGTTGTGCTATAAAAGAGCATACTATGCCCACAGAAAGGAGGGGGCTGGGGTTGAGGAAAGCTTTTATGGCAGGAATATGCATATATTTGTTTTCTATAATGCTACAGTGTCTACTATTTTGTCAAGTGAAAAAAGTTTTACTAATTACAAAATATTGCCTCAAATGATTTGAAGTCACCCTTTAGCATAAAAATAAACCTGATTTGATTACTCATATACATCTCCATACATTTTAGATGCTTTTTATGATTATTTCCACCAATAACTTATAACAGCAGGAGATAATGGGAAAAAAACCCTGAAGTCATCAAAACAAAAGGAAAAGAAGGATAGAATGAAAGAGATCAGGAAGAGGGGAAAGGAAGGAAAGGGAGAGGGGAAAAAACAATTAATACTATTAGGGAGTAACAGACTAGTAGAGAAAAATGAATGGTATATATTAATATACTGAATACAGTTATTGCTTAATGAAAACTTGAAGTAGCAAAAGTAGAGTCCAACAGTAGGCTTTTCTCTATTGAGAAGGTGGAAGCAAATACAAGAAAACTGTTCTCTGTGGACAAAACAAATACCTCAACAACTGGTAGACACACTGTAGAGAGGAGATGGGTAGATGGTCTGGCACCACAAATGTCCTCTTACTATTTGTTTATTTTTATTTCCTCCCTCCTGACCTGTGTCCTCTTACTATTTATAAGAAAAGAGAAAGATTCTTTTAAAACGCTGGGACAGAAAGGATGGTTGACAGGCACTTTTCCAGGATATTTTTATGAATAACATCTACCTTTTTACTGAAAAAAAAATAATTCACTAGGAAGCAACGAATATGAAGACCAGTATGTATCTATGAAAATCTAAATTAACATTTCAGTTTTGTTCTCAGATATATATTCCTTTAGCCTAAATAGCCTGGCACAGAATGTAAGGAGGGCATTCAAGAAATATTTGTTGAATACAGAAATGAATAAAATGTAGGCAAGATTCTGAAGTTGAGGACATCAAGGTTGTGATTTTTCTTCCCAGGATGTAAGCTTGGCTCCTGCTACAGCATTTTTGTTTGCCTTCCACACATTAGATCATTAACTCCCCACAGTAGGACTAAAGTTAGCATCTCAGGAAGATACTAAACGGTACACAAAGCACATGGGTGCTGGTACCTACTACATACAAGACTCTGGGCTGGCAGGTAATGGGCCACCACAAGAAGCCCAAGTCAAGGTCTCTCCCTTATGACAAGTTCTGGCCTTAAAGACAAAGCACATCATGTTTCAAGTTCACTTCTTCCCCCTACTTTAGGTGATATGAGAAACGGGGCAAACCACCAAGTGAGGCAGCTGAACTTCATAGCGATCGCCTCTCGGCGAACACTCGCTGGCGTCCTGGGCTTTCTGGTGGTGGCAGACCTGAGCAAAGCCACAAGAGACTGCAGAAATGACAGAGAGCCACCAGGTCAGATGAGAAAGCAAGCAGCCACACAGGAGAGAGAAATGTGGCCTGAGAGGGCTGCCTGCCGGCACTTCTGGTAGGGATGACATCAACCTGCTTTCCAGGGCTCCTGTGTGGTTTGTCACTGAGTCACAGAGGCAGCTGACATGTCAGACCAGGACTAAAGGGTCAATGTGGGCTCCTTACAGAGTGATTCTTCCTAGCAAATATGACTGAGCTGTAGTCCACTGTGTGCATAAGCATTTCCTGATATTTTTGATGTTGTGAATAAAACTATTATAAACACTTGTAAACCAGTTTTGTATGAACATGCGTCTTCACTTCTGCTGTGGTCCTGCTGCAGGTCCTCGGTCCATGCTCTTTGGAACATCTCCTTCTTCACACATCAATCACATCACTAAGTCCTATACATCTGTCAGGTGAATGTAGTTTTTTCAATCAGACCACTCATGCTCCCATCAATCTAAAATAATTACCACTAGACAGAACTATGCATGTATACACACGCATATATACATATATAATTTTATTTGTTTGATATCCAAATTTCCCATCAGACTAAAGCTACTTTAAGGTAGGAACTGTATCTTTCTTATTTGCCTATGTCTCTTGTGCCTACTTTTTATTTTTTTAAAAAATTGAGCCAGGCCCCTGGTTGCAGGCCTTTATTTTATGTTCATTCACTTTTATTCTCCAGGTCTGTCATTTGCCACCACACCCAGCCTGCGTGGCACTGGGAGTCGAGCCCAGGGCCCCCGCACTTGCCAGGCAAGTGCTGTGACCCTCTGAGCCCGACATCCAGCGCCGAGTTTTGTGTCTGGTGAATAGTGGTTACATGAGTGTATTCATTTTCTGTTGATGTTTCATAACTTACTGCAAACCTGGTGTTTTCACAAGCTTATTCCCTTTTAGTTCTAGATATCAGAAGTTCTAAATGAGTCTCACAGGACAGAAAGAAATCAAAGTGTCAGTGGAGTCGAATCCTCGGAAGCCTCCGGAGGGAAATCTCCGTCTTTGCCATTTCCAGCTTCCTTGTCCTTGTTGGGTCATGGCCTCTTCCTCTGTGTTTAAAACCAGCAGTGTGACATCTTTAAATCTCTTTCTACTTCTGTCTCTGCATCATCTTCTCATTCATTATTTCTCTCTTCCTCCTCACCTAAAGATCCTTAATCACATGTGTAAACTCGTTTTGTCCATATAAAATAATTTATGCACATCTCCCAGGAATGGGGAAGTCAGCTTTTGGGGGCCATTGTACAATTTACCATCGCTACTGAGTGAATTAATGAATGAGGGGAGGAGCCAGTGATACTTTACACAGGAAGACAGGTTTAATCTGTGTTTAGACAGATTAATAGGTGACTGTCATACAGAGAGAGGAAGAACTTTCCAGAAGAGGGAAGTACTGTGCTTATATAAAGATCTAGCAGTCAGAGAATCAAGCAACAGTGCCTTCTCAGGCTAGTTAGAGAAGAGGTTTGAAATGTGCAGGCGATGATTTTACATAGCTGGAAGGTCTCATATAACATGTCAAAGATTTTGGATAGTTCAACCATTATGGAAAGCAGTCTGAAGATTCCTTAGAAAGCTGAGAACAGAAATCCCATTTGATCCAGCTTCTGCCTGACTGGGCATGTTCCCAAAAAAGTAAAGTCAACGCACCAAGAAGACACATGTGTATCCATGGTTAAAGTAGCATAGTTCGTAATAGCCAAATCCTGGAAACAACCTACCTGCCCATCAGCAAAGGAATGGTTAAAGAAGATGTGGTACCTATACACAATGGAATACTATGAGGCCATATAGAAAGATGAAACATTTGAACGAAAATGGGGCCATCTTGAGTTGATAATGCTCAGTGTGTTGTGAATATTCCCCAAAGAGTTGAAAACATGATAGGGATAATGTTAAATATAACTTTCTTTTCTCTATAGCATTTATTTATTCTTAATTTAAATATAAGAAAAGAAATTCAGTTTGGATAACATGTTTTCTTATCTTTCAATTAAAATCTCTGTTTAAATGAAATATTAAATATGACTAAGCATCTTAAATAAAAATATTTAAAACTGGGAATGTTTAGTATTTTAAAGAACAGTTCAGTATCTCTTATGAACCTGGAAGATCTTTTCACTTTAGGAAAAAATAAGCACAGATAGAATGAATAGCACAGATACACTATGACACAGTATTTAAAAATGGTAGTACTGCAGTCAGTCCTGGATTTAAATCCCGGGCCTGCTACTATCTATACTCATAACCTTGGGCAAGCCATTTAATGTTTTTAAATCTCACTTTTTATTGGTAAATGGAGATAATAAGTTTTTATGCATTACTATGATTTACAGGGCCAAGCACCAGGGAGATGCTGAGGTAGAGAGAAAGCATTTTTCTTCATCCTCATTCTCACTCAACATTGTCCAGCGTAAAGTGTTGGAAAATAACACAGTAAGCACTATCATTACCAAAAATTGAAATTGGTTTCATAAGAAAGATATTTACATTAAGGTTTAAACGATAAAATACTCTGGGGAGAACAGAAGGAAGACGTGCGGCTCTCCTTGTGCGGCGTGCCAGGTGTTTCTGCATCCCCCCTTCCATTAAGCCTGACGATAGCCCCGGTTGGGGTGTAGTATATGATCATTTTACAGATGGAGACAGAAGCTTCGAGGGGCGAAGTGATTTGGCCACCATCACAGAGCAGATGACGTGCAGAATCCCTATTCACTTCTCTGGACTCCAAAGCCACCGATGTTTTAAAACTAAATTTTCAAACTATAGTTGCTTTGGAGAGTGTTCAAACAAAGTGCCCATTCCCATCTGTCTAGATATGAACCAAAAGTGGAGGCTTGTGGACAGCACAGACTTTAATAGCCCTCAGATTTTACTCTTCCTTTCATCCACAATGACTACATCCATACAGCCTCAGAATCCAAAGGGCAAATAACTACCCCGGATGCCTGCGTGCAGTCTGGCCCCGCCGTCTCGTCTCTGCGGGGGCTGGAGCACCTCACCATTGCCCCGACAGCACTCTTTCTTGGCAGGTGAACTTGACAGAGCTGTTACTTCCTGTGGTCCTAAGGATGCAATCACGCTAATTACCACTCAACCCCGGGTTAAAGAAGTTACCTGAGTCAGCAAGGCTGGCATTTTCCTCCTACGCGATTCTTTCCAGCTCATTGGCAATGGTATCCAGGAGTGGCTGGAGAGTTCTGATAACAGTTTGCTGGTTGGTTTCCAGCAGAGTAACTCAGATTCTGCTGAAGACTCATCAGAAGGTGGAGAAGTACTGACAAAGGAAGTTAATAATGACCACTCGGGAAACCTTCACTCCTTCCACAGATGCATTCACAATTATTTAAAGCATCACCTTGGAGCTAACTGAGACACCAGAAAACGAAACAATGAATGGAAATTAACAACCAGCCTGTGACCCACTTAAGTTGATATTGTGCCCCTTGCCAAAGGCCTGCCAGAGAGCACAGCCTGAGCTAATAGGGCAGGGTTTTGCTTTCATCATTCTTGGATGGACATTACACAATTATTTCCTAATCCCCTCACAGGACTGTGCCCTGTTTTCTCGCCTCCATTCTTGGTAGCTTTTTCTAACTATTTATCTATTATCACTTCATAAGACGTGAGAAGGAGATACCTGGGGAAAAAGGGGGTTGACACAACCGAATGCTAAAGTTATACTTCCTATGCAACATCACAGTTATGAAACTTGAGCAAAGACACTGTAGTTGTGGCATCCTCAAGGTGATTCATGGATGATTTTTCAAGGCCTAAATTTGAAATTTCAACACCTCTTCTAGTTACATATCTTTTATTATTTAAGCTATTTTCCTGTCTAGCACTGTCCAATAAAAGTTTCACATAATGTTATACATAGCATTGAGAAGTTTCTAATAGAGATCTTAGAAATAGAAGGAGGGAAAATTAATTTTAATATTTACTTTAACCCAAACTATTCAAATAGTATTTCAAAATGTAATGAATATAAAAATTTAGGGGTAGGGGCATAACCTGCCTCACAAGTTCAAGTCCTTGGTTTGATTCACCAGCACCACATACCTGTAATCCTAGCACTCAGGACTGCCATGTGGTTGAGGCCAACCTGGACTACAGAGTGAATTCAGAACCAGCCTAGACTATCGAGTATGACTCTGTCTCGTGTATACAAATACATATATTAACATGATAGCTCATATTTTCTTTTTTTACCAAATCTTCAAAATCTGTTGTATATTTATATTTGTGGTGCTTCTTAGTAGGAACTACCCATGTACAGCTCTAGTCAAGTAAGTTGCAGGAGCAATCCAGTCAGCAAGTAATATTATTAAATGCACCATTCTTCAGAGAAAAGTAAGCATAGGCAGATACAGAATAGTGCTCTGTTTCACAATTTTTTGTCCTAAGAGGGCACAGAGTCAACAGTAAGTCATCCACAGCATTAGTCTAGTCCTATGGGCAGTGGATATGTAACAAGGAAGAGATTCAAGGTGTAAAATGTCTTAAAGGCATAAAGATTTTGTGGGGTTTTTTGTTTGTTTGTTTTATTGGGACAGAATCTCTCTATAGAGTCCAATGTGTTCTTGAACTCAGTGTGTGGCCCAAACTAGCCTCAAACTTGTGGTCCTTCTGCATAAGCCTCCTGAGTGCTGCGATTTCAGGCATATGTCATCACATTTGACTTGAAGGCATAAAGCTTTATAAACTATGAGTATTCTGCCAAAAAACCATACTGTTTAAATGAATCAAGGAGAAGGATGAGTGACGCAGAGAAGGATGGAGGTGGTATTGAATGTGTTGTTTCTGAGATCCTTTATCATCCTGTTTTCTTATTCTATATTTTATATCAATTTTTAAACAACTACTTCCAAAGTGCTTTACAAATATTTAGCTGTTTTAAAAAATTCAACCTTGAAAAATTTCAAATTTTGCCAAATTTTGCTACAATTCAGGAAATGAGAATTTTAAGCACCAATCACACTCAAAACAAATGAACACTTCCTAAGTTTCTGAGGATTCAAACAAAGAAGACCCTTACTTATTTCCGGTATTTCACATCAAACACTGGGTTTGGACTCGGAAAGACCCAAGCTTTTATGGTGGTTGTGGATGAGTCCCTTAAACTCTGCACACACCATTTGCATGAAGGACACAATGTACCACTGATCACCGAGACTGGCGAATGTTCTTAGGCACTGGTCACGCTCCTGGAAGTCTCTTAATAGATGCCAATGGTTGTGCCTTGCTACTCTACAGTTGTAATTGTGCTAGTACAGTTGTTTCTAGCTAGTAAAATCTTTGGATTGGCTTTTTTCTGTTGGTGGAAATTTTCTTTACAGTAATGGCCAAATAAATGGCTACCTAAATAGTATTGTTCTCCAACTCAAAAGGGCTCTCTCCTACAAGGGCCATTTAGGAGTAAGCGGCACTGAAGACTTATTGATCTTTTTCCTATCTTTAGTTCATAGGAGCAACTCAGAGAAACGAGCGGGTCCCAGTGGACTCCAGCAGACTATTCTGTAGTTTCTACAGTTGCTACAGCTCAAGTTCAATTCTAAGCTCTAAGAGCATGACTAAAAGCCTGAAGGGGTTGATGGTGGCTGAATAGCCCTGAATTTCTGCCTGCTTTGGAAGGCCTGGCAACATGAAGCATATAACTAAGTATACCTCCAGCAGGCATGAGGAGGGGCAGAGAGGAGTTGTCATTTTGTACCATTTTTTTTATCAAAACAAATGAGAAGTTTTCTAATACATATTCACTCATGAGGATTTTTTAACAAAAAGAAAAAAAACACACTTGGCACAACGTTTATTGACCACCTCTGCTCAGCAATATAGACTTAGGAATATTGTCCAAAACAGTGCTCGTAGGGCCTACATTCCTGTGAGCCACACACTTAAGTCACCAGCTCACTCTGTTTGTCTGAGTTGCTTAGTGATTGTCACATATTACTTAGAAAGAGGAAGCACACTTTTTGTATACATATGTGCTCCTGGAGTTCAGACCCAGGGCCTTGTGCATGCTGGGGAGGAACCCCACCCCTGAGCTTCGGCCCTAGTCCTTTTTTATTCTAAGACAGGATCTTGATAAGGGGCTTGGGCTGACCTCAGATCTCCTGCCTCAGCCTCCAGAGGAGCTTTCGGGCTGTGCCACTGCGCCATTCTTTGTAAATATTTTGATCATGTCCATTGCTCAGGGTCTTGACATGACTGTTTCATAACAGGGTCCATTGGAGAAGCCTGCCTTGACCACTCATGTTTTCAAAATAGCCATAGTCATTCCTTTTTAGGAAAGTGCAGAAAGTGCAGGTAGCTGGGGCTCGAGTGGTGACCCTGCCGGCTATCATCTGGGTGACCTTGAGCAGTTTTTAAAAACCTCCCTGACTCATAGTTTTTATTATTATTAATAACACAAAATAATTAGAACATGAACACCTCTGGCCTTTCTATGTAAATAGCACTTTACAAAGCGTATATTGTGTGTTATCTAATTCTCATAGTCACTGTGTGAAGTACATACTGTTACTATCCCCATTTTATTTATTTATTTATTTATTTATTTATTTATTATTTTTAATACAGGGTCTTGCTCTGCAGCCCAGGCTGGTCTTGAACTCACTAGGGAGCCCAGGCTGGCCTTGCACTAACGGTGATCCTCCTGTCTCAGCCTCCCGAGTGCTGGAATTACAGGTGTGCATTACTGTGCCTCTTACATGGTGCTGGGGAATCAAACTCCAGTACTTAGCACTTGCTAGGCAAGCACTTTGACCGCTGAGCCAATCCTCCAGCCTCGCTATCGCCACTTTACAAATGAGAAAATAAACCCCAAATCATACAGCTACAAATTAGCAGAACTAGATCCACGTCTAACTGACTGCAAAGACCAGAGAGCTTGATAACTATGCAGGAGGACCCCAGAAGTAGCAGATAACTGAGCACCCCATAAGGACCCTTGTTCATAACTTCTTTGTTGTTTGTGTCAAAATTTGATCTAGAATAATAGTAGCACTGATGAGAGGGAATGGTGCCAAGGTAGCTCTTGCGTGTGTGTGCATACATATGCAACTACACAACTTTGACTTATTTAATTATGTATTGGTTTTTATAAGGTCAAGGAAATTTATTTCCTGAGGTCGTAACTCAAGAAGTTGACTCCTAGCTGCTGCTGTATAGCTTTGATAAAGAAGTTCAGAGTGCTGATTACGTGCTGAGTGGACTGGGAAGCTAGAGTCTGCGTTATCCCAAAATGCTCAATTACCTTTGTTTAATGTTTTAAACAGTGGTGCACCTCTTCTGGAACACAGCACCAGGGGGCAGATCCTGAGCCTGCTGGGGGCCGACCAGGTCTGGAGAAGCAGCCACAGTGGGCCAGCCCGCCAGGCTTCACTGCACAACCTCAGGGAGAGGTATATGCAACTTTTAAACAAGCCTCACGTTTATTCTAACAGGAATATTTGAGTCACTTTCCATTAGTCACCTCTTGGGGCTGCTGATCATGCCATCCCAAGCTCCCCTGGCTCTGGAGACAAGTGCCTGCTTGTGACTGCCTGCGGCAGCTTATCTAAAAGCCCATGACAGTGTGGGCAAGTTCCCAGCTGCTGAAATTTGCCTGCAGGATCCTTGCAGGCAAAGGTATATTTTAGCAGAGCAATGCTGAGCAGCATCACAGAACGGAGAGTGATCAAACACAGCCCCTTCCACGTTTCCTCAAATGTCCAAATAGCTCGTGTTCACGTTTGACCCTATTTAATAGATGGATAGTATAGACTATAAGAATTTGTTTCTCTGCATAACAAGTATTCAAGCACATACAATTCAGGGATGGAATAATAATAACTTTCTTTTGATAAATTTTAATTACAACAAAACAAATCGTTTTCTTTAAAGGACCATACCACATTTAGCAAATTCATTTATTGTAAATGATTTCATTAATTGCAAAATTTTCCCAGGGGAATTATTTAGAGCTACTGATGATAATAATGTCTGGTAATAATGCTTTTTAATCGATTGCCAAAAACAATAAATATGACTGGATAGCTCAGTATAGGAAGAAAATTTTGATCTAGGTTAAGAATATACAGGATGGAAGAAAACTTGAAAGCATTTATCCCAGGCCACCATGTGACTTCCCCTTCCCCAGCATAATTTACAAAGGAGGAAGGGTTGTCATTGTCATCTTCAAGGTCCCTCTGTGGGCTGAGGTCACAGTGTTAGTAATTGCTACCGAACTGAAGCTACATCATGCTAGGTACATGCACTTCTGGACAACTATGGCAGTAACCGTGAAGAGATAAGTCACTACTCTGTCCACCTTTGGGATGAAACTCAGAGCTTATCCTATAGTTGATATTCACCGAAAAAATTCAAAGTATGTATTGAATTTAATGTAGAGGTGTGTTAGGAATCAAAATTTCGGAGAAAGGTATTGAAACCTAGGCATTCCAGACACCTTGCCACGTTCCATCTGCACAACCATCCATGAAGTTGATGTAATTACCCCACTTCATAGAGAAGTAATTGGGGCCTAGAGAGGGAATGGGATGACCCAGTCACATGCAAATAACAGGCCAAGCTTTGATGTTGGACTTTGTGACTTAAGCCCAAGCCCTCTCTACTTCCCTGCAGTAACAGTTTATTAAAACTTCTGTAAGCACCCCCAAGGGGAAGAACTAAAGACCTCCCTGGCTCTGTAAATGTGCCAGCTACTTCGTTATGCAATGTACTCAATGCTCCTTTTAGGCAAAGGCGCAGTGGGAACCGTGGTCCTTACCCTTGAGGAATTATTCCTCCTTCTGGCTGATGAACTGAAATTATTCAGAGAGATAAAGTATGGCTGTTGGCACAGAATACAGTACTAAGTGGAGTAATAATAAATTACAAACGCAAGCATCTTTCCTACTGTTACAGCTTATAAAGCTTCTTGCTGTACAGATAAGTCCTCCAACCAGCACAGAGAAAAATGTAAATGCCAGCTCCTGCATTCTATTTGTATTGTTAGTCAAAAGCTAAATGGGCTTGCAATTTAGTATGGGATATTAAAACCTGAATCCACCACAATGGCTTGTATTTGGTTTCCCCAAAATGGAAAAGACTCCCCTGTCCATTCCCAGCAGAGATGAATGGATAGCTCCTCACTAGAGTCTCCCAGAATCTTCTCTGTCTCTTAAAGATCCACTTTTTTTTTTTTTTTGTATTTATCACATCAGCTTGCTCAGCATGCTGGAAACCTGTTAATATTTAAAGCTGTAATTTAGCAAACTATAGAGAAGCCAGAAATAGTTTGGGTTTGGACTTTTTTTTTTTCTCATAATAAAGGGTTAGGAGTATCCCTAAACCAGAGAGGTGAAAGACCAAATCTTCCTCATGGGTTTGTGGAGGTGCTGATACACCCTCCATGTGAGTTGCCACTCTGGTACCCCTGCATGTGATGTCAAAGGGCATGGGTTGGCACTGCCCCGTCATCCACTGCCCCTCCTTCAGAGACCTCTGTGCAGCACCACAGCCTTCCCTCTGCTTTCTTTTGGTACAAAAGTAACTGTGGTTTTTGCATGGGTGAAATTTGCCAGATGATAGTACAGTACTTTTTGGAATAAGTGTGGTATGTTTTAGCATCATTTTCATACACATTTCACATCTTGCTCTTTTTGCTAGTGGCCTTTTACTTGCTCTTTATTTTATATTTAATTTAGACTATGAAAATGATGTTAGAAAGAAAGAAAATTCCTGTCATTTTTTAAATTCTAGTTCAAAATGGGTCACAAAGCAGCAGAGACAACCCACAACGTCAATGATTCACTTGGCCCAGAACCGCTAATGAATGGGCAATGCGGTGGAGGTGCAAAAAGTTCGCAGAGGAGACGAGAATGCAGAGATGGCTGGCCACCGGAAGGTGACAACGGCCAACTGAGTGCAATGGTTGAGGCTGATCCTCTTACAATGAACTACCCAAGAAGTTACTGAAGAACTCGACTCTCTGGTCATTTGGCATTTCAAGCCAATTGGAAAGGTCAGAAACCCAATAAGGGGTGCCCTGTGAGCGGACCAAACAATGAAAAAAATCATTGTTTTGAAGTGTCATCTTATTCCATACAACAACAATCTTGAAGTGTCACCTTGTTTTATTCTATACAACAATCTCTTCCTCAATTGGACTGTGATGTGTGACAAAAAGTGGATTTTCTAAGGCAACTGATGATGACCAGCTCAATGGCTCGACCAAGAAGAAGCTCTAAAATATTTCCCAGAGTCAAACTTGCACCAAAAAAGGTGATGGTCAATGTTTGGTGGTTTGCTACCTGTCTCATCAAGTGTAACATTCTGAATCCCAGCAGAACTGTTACACCTGAGAAGTATGCTCAGAATATTGATGAGATGCAACAAAAATCGCAATACCTGAAGCTGGCACTGGTCAACAGAAAGGGCTCAACGCTCCATGACAATGCTCGACCACATATTGCACAATCAATGCTTCAGAAGTTGAACGAACTGGGCTGGGAAGTTTTGCCTCATCCACCTGACCTCTCACCAACCACCACTTCTTCAAGCATCCTGACAACTCTTTGCAAGGAAAACACCTCCATAACCAGGACGATGCAGGAAAGGCTTTCCAAGAGACTATCGAATCCCAAAGCATGAATTCTGCAGGAATAATCAAACTTATTTCTTGTTGGTGAAAATATGTTGATTTTAATGATTAATAGAGATGTGCTCAGGAATAAGTACAAAGACTTAAAATTCATGATCTGAAACCACAGTTCTTTTGCACCAATCTATAATTTCCCACTCTTTTTGTGCCCCTGTGGGTCATCTCTACCTTCTGCCATCCTCCAACGGCACCAATAGCCTTCTAGCTACTAAGTCCACTGGGTACCCTTCAGCCTGTATCAAACTTAACTTTATGCCAAACAGTTTATTGCTCCCTCTTTCTCAAATCTATCCTCTTTAGCCTAATACTGATATTATTACTGTCATAGTAAGTTTGCATACAGAGAATGCCAACAATTCATAAGACAAGTGATAAGTACTTTACAAGCACTCTTATGCTAAACATTCATAATCCCACCAGGTAGATACTATTTTTCCTGTAGTACAGAGAGAGAAATTGAGACACAAAGATAAAGTAACTTGTCCAAGGTGATGTCATAAATGGCAGATCCAGATTTTTGAATCTAGGTTTTCTTGCTTCCAGAAAGAACTTTGTAAGATTGCCTCATTTGTTTTCAGAAGAGTGACTGCCTTTGTCTGTTGGGTTGTAGTAGCAAATAATCATAGACTGTGGTTTAAATAACAGACATTTATTCCTCACAGTTCTGAAAGCTGAGAGGTTCAAAAGCAAGATGTAAAACCACGTGGAATGTATGGATATCAGGAGTACCGATGGCTGGAGATTAAGGAGTAGCCATGGAAACACTTTCTTACATTTTTGTAATTGAAGTAATTACAGAAAGGATTTTTTTGGTAATTTTATAATGGAATATAAGTGGATGCACTTTAAACAAAATGGTTCTGCTTGTGAGTAAGATTTTCACATACATTCTTCAAAATTATGGGTTAGGTCCAGAACTAAAACCAAACTCCAACGTGTCGAAAAACTTTTGCAAGCCTTTGATGACTTCAGCCTCTTCCAGAAAAAGAATGTTTTGTCTATGCTTTGTTCTTGTTTATGTCCTTGGTATCATTAGGAAAAACTGGTATGGGCTAATGAGTATCTGTGACCATTACCCTGATACAGCACGTTCATTTGATTAAGAAACACCGAGAAGCTTAGTAAAGCATACTCCTGGGCCTGTCGGAGTGGGACAGGGAGGTGTGGTCATGGGTACTCTATGGTCCCTTACCCACTCCTCTCTGGCACAGTTCCACCATGAACTGGACAGCTTTGCTCCACCAGACCTTCCACAATGACGTTTCTGCCTCCAGCTCCCTGACCAGGAACAGAGTTCCTCAAAATTGAACCAAATGAAGCCTCTCCTTTAAGTCATGAGAGTTGGGCACCTTGCCTCAGCCACAGGCAAGCTGACTAATGCAAGATCTACACTTCACATTAGTCTGCTCCAGCTATGAGTTAGCACAAAGATTTAAAGGATGAGCCGTGTTCCCAGTTAGACTAATAACAATAAAAAATACCACCAAGAATTTGGTGCTATGCTGTGCATTTTATATCTATGATTTGATTCAATCCCAACAGCAACCTCGGCAGCAAGACATTATCATTATTTCAATTTATGCTGAAGAGACTCCTGAAAAACTTGAAAAAAATACAGAAAGACTAAGGAAGCAGAAGAGAGTATTTCTTTAATTCTATAGACAAGGAGGGGGCCATTTAAAAGATTTTTGGGTTTATTCCCTTCCAGTTTTAAATCCATGGAATTTTACACCGTACAAACCATATGGGCAATGTCTTCTATAAAGCCATTTGGTTTTTCTCTGGGGCACACGTTGCAGCCTCCCTTGCAGTTAAGAGTGACTGCATGACTGCATTCTGCCAGTGGAGTGTAACTAGAAGTGATGAGTGTCCCTTCCAGGCCAAAGTACCATCGTGCGTTGATCAACGGTGGGAGCATGTCCTGAGAAATTCACTGCTGGGTGAAGCTTCACTGTGCACCATCACGGATTGTGCCTTCATGACCCTGGTCAGTCAGTGGCCTCCTGATGCAACCAAGAAGCAAGGGGAACACAGGCTGCAGGAGGCTGTTGCCAGCTCAGCAGGACAGACTGCTTCACAGTAACTTTTACAGACAATAGCAGAGAGAGCATTACTAGAATAATAATAAAAATATACCACAGTGGAGAGTCATCTAGCATCATTATCGAATATGAGGTTCCATACATAACTGAATGTGTTATACTATTATAAGACTAGCAGCACAGAAAGTCTATAACTATGTGAGTAATATGCTGTGCTAGGTCATTCTTAATAGAACAGCTATGGCATCACTAGGTGGCACAACTGTCATACTCTCCTGAGACCACCATAGTAAATGTGGTCCATCCTTGACTAAAATGTCCAAGTAACCTGAACTGTGGCTTCATTAGTCTCTGTTTTCCCATCCTCCAACTGACTGGAGAGAATGAGTGAGATCAGGACCGCAGAACAACGAATCCTGGGTTACTAACCCATATACGGAAGGCCACCCTCCGAACACCCTCATTAGATTATTTGGTTAATGAGAGATTTACCTTAAGCCACTACGATTTGGGAGATTTTTGCTGTGGCAGCCAGTGGTACTCCAAATAATAGACCATATTATACAGCTGATTTTTGTTTTCTGCCTTTTTAACTTTCTTTCTTACAATTTTTACTATTTATTTATTAATTTTAGCAACCTGAAAGAAAAACTGGAGTTCTGTTAGAAGCTAAGAATGGTAGAACAGGTATGAGGAAAGTGGCCACAAGTGTCTTGCCACCAACTGTAACCAGGATTCTTCGTTGGGGCTGATTGAACCTCTTCCTCTGGTGATAGTGTAATATTTAAAAGTATTCCACATGTAGCTGCAACACTGAAGAATCCAGGCTTCAGCAAACTTAACATTGTACACCAGATCTTAAATGTTTCTGAGAATCACATAGCAAATGGTGAGAAGCAGTCACTCCTCGCTTGTTTACAACGACACACTGGGAGCAGTCACCAACCAGTGAGTTTTTAGGAGCATGGTGTCATCGAGTAAGACAAGGAAGACAAAGGAAAGCCACTTGCACCTATGTGTCTTCACAAACAGCTACCTGAAGTGTCCCCAGCTAGGAAGGGGGCCCTTTGCCCCAGTGCCTGCACTTCTTGTAATTATCACGGGCCTTCTTATGTCCATCAATATACGAGAATACCATCTTCAAGCGCATAGGGCATTAAACTACCAAAGCGCTATGGGAATGCGGTGGGCTCCTCCTTAAGATGGGGGCAGAGGAAGCCAGGGAGTGAGAAGCCTCCCAGCCCCCGCCCCCGGTGGTGTCCGAATTGCCCCCTCTTCCTCATCACGCCAACACTCCTTTCTCTGCCCCTTTCCATGTCTCTCTAAGGATGGGGAAACAATTCCAGATGAGATCGTTTCACTTCGGGCTATGCTGCACACTTGAAGTTTTCATTTTCAAAATGATACAAAATGAGAAATTACACAACCATTGACGCAACTGGGCTGGTTACACAACTTCACCTATCACAGCAAACAGACCCCACATTTGGGAAGGCAGAGGGAAGAGATGATAAAATCTTTTCCTAACTGAATGATTGGGGGCAGGTTTTGGCACAGTACACTGGTAGCAGAATTCCCTCCAGAAGAAATTTTCCACTTAACCAGAGCGACGGCCCCTTGTTTTCCAGGTCCCCTTCTGGTGTCCCACAGGCGTTTTATTGGGAGGCCTCGAGGCCATGTGAAGCTATACCAACTTGGACCCTGGGGAACCCACCCCTCCATTTTACATCTTTCTCCAGAAGGCTGAAACTTTAAGTGACAAAAACTGAACTGCAAAACTGGTGTTTGGGATTATACCTCTCTTTTGGTCCTAAGCACCATTTTTATCTTAGTTTTAACATATTCTGGGGCAGGGGTCCTGAGCTCGCACCCGTCTACTCTCCATGCCTCTGCTGGTTTCCTACATCTTTTCTGTCGTCACCTTCTCCTGCTGAATCCCAGCAGTCCCACCTGGCCCTCCCTCACCAACAGGGTGCCGCTTTTGATTACGAAAGTGCTTCTTCCCAAGGCCTTGGCCACGGCGGAGTAGATGCAAGAGGCTAGGAATCTGGAACTTTCTCAAATGAATATTTTAAAAATGTGTTTCAACATATATTAAATGGCTGCAGGAAGAAACCGACTTCTATTAATAGAATAATGTACCACTAGCTTTTTATTAAAAACACAATATAGTCAAAATTTATTAAATTGCAGCAGCAGTTGGCAAAATATTAATAGGTGTGTATCACAGCATCTCTCCCTTCTTCTAGAAAGGTGGGTTTGGCTGGCTGGTGGGCTCTTGGGCCCTGTCACACCTCAGCAGCAGGTGCAGTGGAAAGAAAACCAGAGAAAACCGGTTATTCTCCATGGTAAAGACCCCTGGGAGACTGGGAAGGAAAGAGAGTAAGGTTAATCAAGGAAGAGGTGTGTGTGTGTGTGTGTGTGTGTGTGTGTGTGTGTGTGTGTACGGGTAAAGGAGACAAGGAGATAGGAGGTAGTTCTTTCTCAAATTTTTACTATTTATTAAGGATATGTGCCTATGTTATCACTATGTCAAAAGATATTGGAAGATACAAAATGCTCCTAATAATAAACCTGGGATATATTTTTTCATTCATGTAACATCCCAGGCAGAGTTCTATATCTATGTGAATTATAAAACTAAAGAATTTATAAGATACACTGAGCACAAAAGACTAGTTAATGCCCTTGGAACGCCATCGTTTCAGAGTGTTTTCATCTCTCATGATTAGACAATTATTTGCCACTAACATTTACAAAGACCAGTAATGTGACAGCTTGTGCATATGTATAAAGATGCAATTGTTAAACATATGTTTAAAAGTGTATATCTTGTAGATTTTCCTTACTGTTTTGGTAATTCCTGTTTTTTTTCTTTGGATTTTAATATGTGATTAAAAAAAAACTCTTGAGATGCTGATTAAAGGGTTTACAGTTGAGCTAATCGGGGCCTTTCCAACCTAGTGAGGGCCTGCACTGATGTCTTTGAGTACATACTTTTAAATTTCATGCTCACCTCCCTTCTCACCTCTGAAAGGCATGCTTCATGCCTGTGCTTTGGAATCTTTGTGTGTGCTTCTATTACTGCCTCATGAGGCCCCACACCCTCTTGAGTTTGTACTTCTGAATTTTTGTCTAATAGATATTTCCCAAGCCTCTGAAACATTTAGATAATAAAATAAATCCTCCTGGCATTATGGTGTGTGTGTGATGTATTGAATTGTGTCCCCTCAAAGAGATATGTCAAAATCCTGACCTCTAGTGCCTCAAAATGTGGCTTTATGTACAGAAAAGGTCTACAAAGTAATAAAAGCTAAAATAGGACATTGGGTTGAGCCTTAATCTGATTGGTGTCCTTTAAAAAGGGAGAACTTTAGACACAGAGGCCGGCATGAGTGGGGAAGCTTGTAGGCGGGGACAGGGAGATGCTCCGTGATGGCAGAGTATGGGCACGATGCTGCCACAGGCCAAAACCACCTGGGCCACCAGAAGCTGGAAGAGACAAGGCAGATTCCTTCCTTCAACAGGTTTCAGAGAGACCACAGCCTTGCCAAAACCTTCATTTCAGACTTCTGGCCTCCGAAACTGTGAGAAAAAATATTTTTGTTGTTCAAAGCCACCCAGCTTGCAGTATTCGGTTAAGGCATTCTAGTAGACTAATGTACCAAGTAGTGAAGAATCTCCATTACTACTGTCACGAGAGGCCCTCGGGGTTGTTGTGGTTGCTCACTGTACCAGGTGATTTATACCCTCTGTTGTAAAAGTACTTGACAGGTCAGTGTCTTCTCTGCCAAGAAATCTCCTTTTCTTTCCACTTTTCTTCTTTCTTTTCCCTTTCCCCTCCTTCCTTCCTTCCTTCTTTTTTTTTTCTCCTTTCCATTTGATTATGCCATCTCCCTCAGCAAGAGTCGGTCATATTCTACTTTGCTGGTTACATAAGTAGCTGCTTGTGGAAATTTGAGCTAATAGGAACCACATTTCTAATGCATTTGAATTTAATTTTAGCCTTTCAGCCAGAGCCCAAGGTAGCATCCTGGCTCACTGTTGACCTCTCCTGATATGACTTGGTACACTTCTGCCTCGTTGCATCTCTGGGCCAGGGCTCAGGAATAGGATGAATGTACCAAATTCTTATATTATTTTTAATTTTTATTAAACTAAACTTTTAATTATAATTTAAACCCCAACAAAATATTCTTGGATTCAAAATGGCTATGTCACAAAAACTAAGTCGGAGTAGTTGGATTAAAATATTAAACACCTGCCCCAAACTAGAGCATTGGCAGGATAGCAACATGGGTGTCCAGATCCATTGGGAGTGACTCCGGTTTCATCTCCAGACACCAGCTGCCTGAAGCTATGGAGCAAGACAGCACGTGGTGATGGGCCCTCCACATCTTTCTCTATCCCAATGTGTTCCCAGCTCAGATACCAGGATCTCACGAGGCCTTGGGGCTCTAGTACTAGAAATCCAAACAGTAAAGATTGAGGCGCATGAAACTGCTTACACTGAATGCCAGGCTGGTGCATGGGGTCACATCCAAATCATTATAGGGCCATAAATAACAACCTGTCAAACAAATTGTATTGATCAGTACGGAGCCAATTGGGTAACAATTTGACAGTGCTAATCATATTCTCTTACTACTTACATTTTTCTTTTAAATAAATTTATGCAGTCGATCGATTGCAATGTATGCTCTGCTTTTCTCCCCTCCCAACATCCACGCTTCTTACAGTAAGACTCTGTAGCTCCTACTGGGCAGGAGAAACTAGCGCTGTGCCTTGCTCGAGCCAACAATACGTAGCAGCAGTGAGGCTGCCAGATCTGAGCACCTCAAGAGTCTGTGCATACTTCTCTTGCATCTCTTTGGCTTTGCCATAGACAAATCCTGGCAAATCTCATGGAGGGCAAAGGACATTGCTGAGAGACAGGATGGGTAGGAATTCCTTCCGACAGCTAAGTCCCAGAGGCAGAACCATTTAGCTAATACGCAGCCCACCCAAAGACACATAAGGGAGTCTAGCTGAAAACCAACAGATCCACCCAAATGAACCATCCAGAATTACTAACCCAGAGAATCATTAGCTAATCAAGTATTGTTATATTAAGCCATAAGTTAAGTTTTGAGGGAGGTTGTTTTACAGAAATAATGAATTGCCACAACCTTCAATTATATTGCCTTTATAAAAATTAACTGACATGATGAATCTGATATGCAAGTCATACATTTTCCTAACATGAGATAAAAGAAATATTTAACTATCAAGTACTCTAACAAATGCCTAAGAAGTAAGAAAAAGAAGATATTCTCCTAGGCCAGACAAGTGCCAAGGAGAATCTTCACAGGACAGAAGAAATTTAAAAGAGTTTGGAGAAACATGTAGGCTATGAGCGCATGGAGATGAGCCAGGACAGAGATAACAGATCAGCAAGGAGAGGATGTCCTACGAGCAGAAAGTATCCTGGGGGACAGTGCATAAACCAGCCTGGTTACGGCAGAAGTTTTTTTAGTTTTGTTGTGAAGTTCTAAGTCTGGGGGAAAAAAGAATTTACATGGAGGTTAATGGGTTCAGTTACACAGCTAAATAAATAAATAATCACCGTCTGTTCTGTCAAGCTGAGGCCAATGCATTTCTAGCTTTTCTTATTCCAACAGGAACTGATTTTCAAGGGACCCTAAGACCCCTTTAAGGTTCTTTTTTGTCATGAAGAACAAAGGGTGACTTGCCATTCCTATATGAAATAATTCAGACCCAGCATAAGGCAGATTCTAGAGGTACTGATAAACAGAAAATGCAGGTGATTAAGAACTTGGACACCAGCTGATACTCTTATTCAGGAACTGATGTACGGTGTTACTTTATGCAAGTGACATGTCTCTGGATCTCAGCCTCCTCATCCATCAAGTGTACAGTGTTAAACCAGGTGATCTCTAAGGTCCCTTCTAGCTCAGTCCTTCCTTGTCATGATTCAATGAGACAAGCAATCATCAAACTCAGCACTGATTTAACCCACTGGGCAGAAGTGCTTCTGAGTTTAGCAGGGCAAAACACAGGGTGAAGCCTCAGTTTCTCAAATCTAAGTGGTAATCAGTGATTTATTTAGTGTAACCTAGGCTCTTCTGCCAGAGGGGGTGTGTGTGTGTGTGTGTGTGTGTGTGTGTGTGTGTGTGTGTGTTGGGATGGGTATGAATAGGTTTAAAAGCCACAGTCTTCAGGCTGTATTACATTCAGTCAGTCTAAAAGATTACCATCCCTCTAAGAAAAGCTTAGGATATAACTAGAGATTTATTCACACTTTGCCTGTTAATACTGTGGTAAGGTAAGGATCGGCAAGTTTCCAAGACAAGAACACTGCTTTTTAGAATCAGGCACGGCAATCAAAACAAAGACCAGCACCCTTGGTGTAAATGGAAAAGAAGAAGAAAAGTATTTACAACATCTACTCTGTCAGTCTAGCCTTTTCTGTAGCCCAGGCACTGTTCTAGGTGCTAAACACACAGCAGAAAACAGAACCAACAAAAATGCCCGTCCTTACGCATCTTACGATCTCTTCCTAACCATCACTCCTTCTGACCCTTACAGGACATGTTCTATTAGGCACACTTTGGTCTCTGAAGTGTTGGTTTGCTTTATTTTGGGGGGGGGTGGTGGATAGTAAAGAATCGGTGGGGTTGGAGTGATTTTCTGGTGGGGATGATTGGAGGACTGAGGGTACCTGAAGGATACTCACTTATCTCTGAATAACTAAACTCATTCATTCATTCATTCATTCATTCACTAATTACTTACAACCAGGTATGTCAAAGTCAGACTCTGTGGTTAACAAAAAGTTAGCTCAATTGCTTGTCTCAGAGATATCACAGCCCAGTGCTCCCTAGTGAGGAGAATAAATATGAAAACTACAATCCAACGTGATCAGTGCTTCAACGGAGTGTACACAGGGCACCCTCCAAACGAGGGAAGAGAACACTCCAGAAACTTCGAGAGCACATTTGGTGACCCAGGGTTGGAAGAACTGGTAGGAGTTCTGTGAGGTACAAGCAGGAAGAGTGGTTGCGTTGTGTTGAGTAGTGCTTATTCTGTGCACCTGCAGTAATAGCTCTTTTACTTTTTATTCTCCACATATTTATTTCTTAATCATTTTTTACATTTTATATATCACCTCCTCTCCCCTTCCTCATGCTCTCACTGCCTCCCTCCCCCCTTGTGACGACCCCCCCTTTCCTTTTCCTTTCCATAATGCCCATCTTCTTACTTTCTTCTGTATCTTTTACATTCTTTATGGTTTGGTTTCATATTAGAGAAACCATATGATTTTTAACCCATATATTTATGGGTCTGACCCATTTTGCTGAGCATAATGTTCTCAAGGTGCATCCGTTTACCTACAAATGACCCAAATTTGTCTTTCTTTATGGCAGATAATATTCCATTGTGTAACATCATAACGCGTCTTCTTTATCCAGTCTTCTGCACTTGAGCATATTGGCTTCTTCCAAGATTTGGCTATTGTAAATTGTGCTGCTGTAAACATGGGTGTGCATGTATCTCTATAGTGTGATGACTTTAACTCTTTGGGGAAGATACTCAGAAGAGGGATAGCTGGGTCACATGGAATGGCAGTGCTCAGTTTTCTGAGGAATCTCCATACTGCTTTCCGTGGTGGTTGAACCAGTTTGCAGTTCCATCAGCAATGTAGGAGGCTTCCTTTTTATTCACAGCCTCACCAACATTTGTTATTTTTTGAGTTTTTAATAGCAGCCATTCTTACTGACATTAGGTGGAACCTCAGTGTTGTTATAATTTGCAATTCTCTGATGGCTAAAGATGTTGAATATGTTTTCATGAACGTATTTATTGGCCATTCAGACATCTTTTGAGAACTGTTTATTATTTCAGATTCCCATTTTTTGATTGGGTCCTTTATTTTGGAGGGTCTACTTTTCATTTCTTTGATATAGTTCTCTTTCTGAAGGGTAGCTGGAAAATATTATTTTCCCATTCTGTGGGTGCTCTCTTCACTCTGCCGATTGTTTCCTTTGCAGAAGCCTTTTAATTTCATATAGTCCCATTTGTCAATTCTTAGTGCTCTCTTATGCTTTGGGCATTTTTATTGAGAAAGTTCTTGCCTATGCCATGTCTTTGAGAGTTTTGTCTACTTTTTCTTCCAACAAGTTCAGTGTCTTCTTTTTAATATGTAAGTCTGATCCACTTGGATTTGATTTTGGTGTGTGGTAAAAGTTGTGGGTCTAGTTTCATTCTTCTGAATATGGTTAGCCAGTTTTCCCAGCACCATTTGTTAAAAAGGCTATCTTTACTCCAGCATTTATTTTTGTCAAAGATCAGACGACTGAAGGAACTCGTGTGTATTTGGGCATCCTCAATTCTATTCCATTGATCTACCTGTCTGTTTTGTGCCAATACTGTACTTTTTAATCATTGCTGCTGTGTAATATAATTTGATATATGGTATTGCAATGCTTCCTGCTTTTGTTTTGTTACTTAGGACCATTTTGGCTATTCTTGACCTCTTCTGGTTCCATATAAATTTTGGGGTCATTTTTTGTAGTTCTGTAAAAAAAAACCACTGCTGGTATCATGACTGGGATTGCATTGAATCTGTATATTAATTTAGGGAGTATGGCCATTTTGATGATGTTGATTCTGCCTATCCAGGAACATGTGATGTCTTTTTGTTTCCTAAAAATCTCTTCAATTCATATTTTTAGAGTACTGCAGTTCTCAGTACAGAGGTTCTTATCTTGCTTTGTTAGGTTGATTCCTAGTATTTAATTCTCTTGTATGTAACTGTGAATGGAATTGTTTTTTAAATATCTTTCTCTGTGTTTTCACTGTTGTAGAGGAACACTACTGATTTTTGTGCTGGAGTAATCATTATTTACATTGCTGCATGTTAATATTACTGAGAGGATTTTGAAAACAATAGGTAGACATTTTGGCTCTACTATCAACTCAGTCAAATCAGAATCTTTCGGGATGGATCCTGGGCGTGCACAAGATTTTAAGAGACTCCAAGTAATTGTGAAGACGTAACCAAGATTGAAGACAATTAAGCTAAAATAGTACTTCTCAAATCTTAATGTCATATTAATCAGCCAAGAACCTCTGTAATACAATTCTGATTCAACAGGTTGACCTGAGACCTTGTATTTCCATCAAGCACCCATGTGCTTCTGGTCCACAAAATGTTCTAGCAAGTGGTCAGAACAGTAGCTCTCAAAGTATGAGAACATGAAAGAACTAGGGATCTTTATTTCCCACCCGGGTCTACCATTAGAATTTCTGGGCATGGGGACCCAGAAATCTGAGCTTATACTCTAGGTGATTCTGACGAACCTTAGAGTCACAACAGTGTCGGGAAACACTGGGACAGAGCATTAAAAAGGTTGAATAATGGTTTTGAGTTACAACAAAATGCACATGGGGCACTACTGCAAAGAATCCAGTCTATCGTCTGGTGTCTCCATAGGCAGCAGAGAGTCTTAGGGAGGGCAGATTCCTAATATGAAGCTGTGTTTTGAGAAAAGTCTCACAGAAGCATTCCTTTGAGAGACTTCTCAACTATAGTGCAGAGTGTTGCAGCAGTTTCCTTGGTTCCACTGGGGGTCCCTTCCTTCTACCTCCCCAAGGCCTCAGGGCCGCAACAGAAAGCTCAGGGTCATATGAATGCTTTTAGTCTTGATTAGTGTCTGCAAATTTCTGGCTATCTTGACCTTCCTTGTCTCTGCCCTGCAGTCCAACCAAGGATTCTCTCTCTCTCCTGAATCCCTGTACAGAATCATCACCTTTGGTCCTTTGGGCATGACTTTTCTGAGGCTCTGGCCTCATGGGTTTTCCCAACTTGGCCTTCAGCACTGCATTCTACTGCCTATCCCCTCTGTTCCCTGCCCCAGCCCACTACCACCCCAAGCACAATGCAGAGTCCTATCCTTGACTTATCCATGAAAAGGCACAGGCAGAAAGAGCTGCACAAGACTGTAAGTGTGGCCACAGGGAGTTGTTAGGTAACTAAGGCCAAGTCACTTACTTTCCTGGGTCTCAGTTTTGCCATTCCTTTAATCTGGTCTGAGGAATTGGATTATGCAGTCATTAGAGAAACCTAAAGCCTTATAGGCTTAAATAGACCTATCATAACACTCTTTAAGCTCTTTAATTCCACAAAAAAACATTTGCTGTGTTGATTTACTTTATTAAAAATACACTGGGAAATTAAGCTACAATAGTACTTCCTAGATATGAAGGTTTGTTTGTTTAAATATAACATGTTCTTACAAGCTCCCTGTCACTGCACAGTCAGGTAATACTTTAGAAATACTGACTAATGTTTTGCCCTTGATGTCTCCCCTATGCCTTTTTTCCACGTAGGTAAAAGATTCTTTGCTCACTGCCTCAGGGAGAGATACAGCACATCCAAAAGCATCAATTTGTATAACTGTAAGCTTTAAACGCAGAGGTAGCAAAATGGCCACCCTCGGGATGAAGTTGAGCCACAGATGGATTCTGTTTGACATGTAGTGATTTTTCTCCAATGTTCAAAGTTTTTAAGGTTTGCCAAAAGTTAAGTTTTCCAGCTTCTTTTAAAAAAATAAATTGTAAAATTTGGACCTCAAAAATAGAAAAGCCTGTACCCTGTTTCCTGGATCAAGTCATCCTGGGAGGGAAGGAAGGGTGCAAGGCCTTAACCTGGGTAGACAGAGCCAAGCGCAGCTGCAGAGACTCACCAGGAGTAGAGTGGGAGGTCAGCCCAGCTCAGTGGCGGCAGGTGCGGCCCCAGGGCCCAGGCCCAGCAGAATGGGGGTGGGCCTCGCAAGACGCCTTTGTGGACAAGCAGCATGGGAAACACTCTTTTTCCTCTGTTTCATCATCTCCTTGGTCCTAGATTGGTGTCCTGATCCTAGGTAAGTGCCTCAGAATTGGCAGATGATCCTCTGGGCTATACAAAATAGAATATTCCTAATGTTGAAATTAACACTCTGAGACATAAATGGAGCGTTGGCCCATAATAGAAATTAATTCAAATTTTGAAAAAGTCAATGAGAGGTGTATTTATTTTCTGCAGTCTTCAGGCTGGGACATACATACTTCCTCATTATCAGAGAAGTTAAGATTGTAAGTATGTACTTGTTTTCTAAGTACACACATCCTTTAAAAAATGACACCAGGTGTGAACAAGAGAGTGGGTAACAGAAAAAACAGTGTTTTATGAAAATTATTTTTATTAGTGTGTATTTGGAGAAAACAAGTTATGGGTGAATCTTCTCCTTCAAAATGAGATAAAATTGTTTTGTTCCAAAGAACTTGAAAACAAATTTGATCTGTACACTTATTGTTCTTGATGGGTTTGGGCCATGAACTCCTTGGAATATCTGATAAAAAGAGACTTTCCATTCTGAAAAAGATACATAGACACAACGTTTGTACAATTTTCTCCAAGCCCCTTCCAGAAAGAGCCCATTCGTCGACTCCAGGATAAGGAAGCTAACCCTGTCTGCTACTCTTTCTGTTTTTATTTTCTTCCAGGTTACTTCAATAGAAAAAAAGAGAAGGAGTAAAAAGAGGGAGGGAAGAGAGACAGAGAAAGAGAGAGAGAGAGAGAGAGAGAGAGAGAGAGAGAGAAACGTTAGAGACTTTAGCCTATGTGGAATACAAAGAGAACTGCCACCCACAGTCTGTCACCCTGGTGCCCTCACCATCTGCAGCCTCCCAAGTCCTCACTCTTCCTCTTCCCCGTGGAGCTGCCCTACTGCCGGCCTGGCACTTCCTAGGTCTGTTCCAGGCACTGTCTCTGGGACTGCCTGACACCAACACATGCTATAAATAGAGGGATAAGGCCCTGTGCGCTCACCTCACTTCTGGCAGGGGACGTACAGATCTGCTGCCTGTCAAGAAATTCAGTCGGAGCACAAAAATATCCCGGGCAAAAGATGCACAGCCAGAAAAGGGGCAGATGTGTGTGGCTGAAGGCGAGGCAGGAAGCATCCCTCACTGGCTAGAAGCCCCACTACTCTGTTCAGAACAGTTGGCTGGAGCAGGTTCCAACCCTCACTGACACCACATTGACGCGGGCTCTTTTGCTTGGAGGCACCATGGAGACACAAGGTTGGGCCCCTGAGACCCGCACACGGGTCACATACGCAGAGGCACTGCTGTGCATCTGCACGGGCCCACTCTGGAGTTCCGACAACTGCCTGCCTTCCAGGAGTATGCATTTTGCAAGAGAGCGTGAAGAGAGGGGTTCTGATGGCTGCCGCGAGGCCGTCAGCAAGTCACGTCACTATCTTCCTTCTCCTCACCTGTAACAGGAGGGCACTGGACATAAGGATCCAGAAGTTTCTCTTCCACGTTATAAAAATCCTCTGATTCCATTTGGCCTACATAGAAAGCTTTTGCAGGAAATTTTATTGCTATTTTTGAGCCACTAGGTGGCAACTGTACTTAGTTTAGGAGGAAGGCTAACATAAGAGGATCACTGATAAGAACACAAACACGCACACATGAGCAAATGGACTGCATGAGGCACTGGAATTTTGTAGTTAAATGGACAAAGCTGAAATACTAAACAGGTGACTGTGTCTTTTACTTGTATAATATTTAAAAACCTACTTAAACCATTACAAAGCCAACTCATCCAATAGGCTCCATGCTGATTCAGAAGGTACTTGGGATCTTGGAGAATCTTGTGGTTTTGATATGAGATGAAGTAGTGTCCTCTGCACTGATGTCAGGAGACCCACTTCCAGTCCCTGCCCTTGCTCCAAGAGGCCATTCGACTTGGATGAGTCACACATCCTTCCTCTGTCTCAGTTTCTGCATCTTCAAAATACAGAGCACTCAGGCAGATTCTGTGCTTTAGCCCTAGTCCTTGCATTCTGATTTGCTGGACCACTGTCAACTTTCAAGTAATCAAAATTCCAAGCACTATATACGAACAATACATCTCAATCCTGTTGGCCTCTAAAAGAAAGAAGCCCTACTGCTGTACACACATGTACACAACATGCGGCCCCCATGACTTGGGACAGCTCGAGGGGGTCTCTTTGCCAAACTAAATATCTGTTAAATGTGAAATCCACTTCTGTATGAAGGATTGATGGGCTCAACTTTTCAGGCAGACTAAATTGCATCACACATTGGCCAGAGATGGTCAAGTACCTTCCATTCCTACAAAAAGTCTTCGAGCTCTTTCTAGGGTCACCACTATTTCTTCCTGTCTTTTGCTGCCCCACACTGGCTTCATCATCTCCCACCTCCCTTCCTCCAAGTGTGTTAGTATTCAGTCTGGCCATAGAAGAGCCTGTGGCTCTCAGGAATGGAAAACATGACTTTTTAGAGTCACAAATGAGCCAATCTTCTAAACCAAAGCACTCAAGATGTGGTCTACCAGCTATATGTATCTGACTTAATTGTGCTAAAAATGTATATTGGGATCCTATGTGGGTTTAGTCAGGCAGGATCTCTAGCGATAGACTGAAATGTGCATTTCATAAGTATTCTAGATGAGACTGAGGTTTCAGTCCCCTTACCCAACAACAAAACCCCTAAATTCTAGTTGAAGGGATTGGAGTTACAAGCAATTAAATGGAATTTTTCATCAAAGCTGGGAAAAGGGGTAAAAATGTATGATTTGAGAATCTATATATGGAATTTGTTGAAATGAAAAAAGATCAGACAGAGGTTAACAGTAGCCCACTTCTCTGACTATTAAAGCTTTTATAGAATCCAAGCCTGTTCATCCTCTTTAAGGACAAATTTGTATTATCCTTCCCAAATTCATCAAAAGCAGGAGTAACAATTTGTCCTAATTAGCCATCTCACAAGAGACTGGTAGATAATCTACAATGTTATTTTATTAATTATGAGGAAAGACAAAACTGCTAACCAAACTGGAATGTTTTTGTCAGCATGCTAGGGAGTGGGTCTTTTTTTTTTTTTTTTTTTTAGAAGAGTCTACATAGAAAAAGCAAATTGCCATTAGCAGGTGGTTTGGTGGACATGAATGAAGAGCATTGGAATTAAATGACATTGAAGTCATGAGCCACGGCAATGAGCAATTCACTTTCTACCAAAGGCAAGGAGATGAGACAAGCCCACCCTTTAACTAAGGATTTTAAGTAAGCACTTCCTATGGGCCACATGTGCTCTCGACTTTAACTGCGTAGGAATACATCTGGAAAAAGAACAAGAGTCTTTAATGAGGTAGTTAGAGCACCTTGTGTTTAGTAACCTAGTGATAAACTTGGCTCTGTTTTGGTTCTGCTTTTTGGTATTTTTTCCCTAGACCCCAGGCCCACTTCACAGGCATCAATTTAATCTGCATTCTGTCCAGTGATAAGTCAATTGAATAGAATTCTTAGAAACAACCTTCTCCTGCTGACCAATAAAATATCTTTCCTCTCTGCAAATGGGACATTAATCCATTGCTTATATTTCCATTTGCATTTTCACCTAATCATGCATTTTCAAAACATATGTGCTAGCAAAATATGGCATCCCAAATAAAATATTTGGTTTTGTACTGAACAATGTTCAAATGGTGCACACATTTAATTCTTAATGTATCTTCCAAAAATACAGCTGACTCAGCCTTTGATGGAGTGGAGGTGGCCTGAGCTTTCTTTGTGTATGATGAGCTACTAAGTCCTATTTGTTTCTAACTGAGTTTCAGGCTTGGCTCCCAATCTAGGTCACAACAATGCCCACAGCCTCCCTGACATTCCCCATCATCCCCTGGGTCCACTTTGCTACCATTAGTCATCTGTCATGTGGGTTTTATTGATGTGATCTGTTCTCTTGAGCTTTATAGGTTACACTTTTCCTATAATCAACTTAAATTTAGGGGAAAGGACGTGTCAGAGAGAGCAGATACATTGAAGGCTTGCTTGTGCTTATAGCAGGTGCTGGAACAGAAAACGCTTCTTTCTCAAGGGCTTAAATTAAATAACGATTAACACTATCATTGTACATGTAAAATCATCAAAGTACAAGGGACAAACTATTTTTATAAGATCTAATCCGCACACATGCACACACATGCACACACACACACACAAAGAACCGGTTCACATCTGTGTATGCCAATGACGAGAGAGAGCCAAAGGCAGAGATAATAATAAAAAAAACTTTACCAAACATTTATATTTTTGCCTGTTATAAATTTTTAAAATTTTACAGTACACTGTGGAAATGGAGATGAGTGCATTTGATTTATCAACTCTCTTTCAGCCCTCCTCAGACCCTGCATGTTCTTCGACCTTGCGATCTCCAGCAATTTGTGTAGCCCACTTTACCTGAGCCCTTTACTTTGTGTCAGTCCTTTCCTGCTTCATTTTCTTCTCTTTCTTGCTCAGGTCCCATCATGCGTCACTTCAACTATTCCCCACCTTAAAAAAATGCAGCTTCCTCATCTTTTGTTCTTCTACTTAATTCATGTCCCTAACCCTCTGTTAACTCAAACGTGCCCACCCTCTCCAGCACTCCATGTTGGTAGCCACGTGTCACAAAACACACGCTGCGGGGCAGACTGTGCTGTTACGCACTGCAGATGGCCATCTCCTTTGGGCTCCCCCCTGGAGCTCTCCTTGTCCTGGATCTGTTTCCTTTTTCCCTTCCTGTCCATGATAGGCCTAAACATTTGCCGTTCTTCTCATGCTCCCTAGTTCACTCTCTACTCAAACTATTTTAATGGATAAAAGTGAGATGCCAGGTACGAGTTCCCTCACCTTCCCACCCTGCTCCTAGGGTGGTCAGCATCCGTGACCCTCCTTCCTTGGAGAACGGACCAAGGCCAGTATTGCCACAGCTCTCTCAAGTTACTCTCCCCTGTCGCCATTCGGGAAGCAATCCATGAGTGATTTATTTGTTCTCCTGTTTCTTTAACTTCTCTTCCTTCTGGCTTCTTCTTGTCATAATTTAGCCATATTAAAGTCTCCTCACAACTAACAACAACAACAAAAAGCAACACTCCCACCACAGTGCATGCTTATACACATCCCTCTACATTTCTCCTCTTTTATCCTTATGTTTTTCAATTCTTTGCTGTCCATCAAATTCTCTATCAAATATGATTTAGTTTCTGTCTCTTCAAATCCACAGAAACTACTTGTCCTGAGGTTGTCAGTGGTTTTCACAATGTTCTCTCTTGCCTGATTTCTCTAAGATATTTGACATTATTGTCTTCTCTACTTTCTAGATAAGAACACTGATGACAGGCCAATCCTAGTTCAAGCCCAACGCTCTTCTCAGAGCTCCAATATTTGAGGCTTAAAAATATAAAATACATCTTACAAAGTTATAGTTATAGTGGAAGGATTCTCTCTTCTTCTAGTAATTGAGACACTTGGTTATCAGTTTCCTCAGTATCCTAACAAAGATGTCTGTAGGCAAAGAAAGTTGATTTCCCTCCATGTCCAGGAGCATTCTGGGAACACATTCCTGCACCTTGCCTTTTCCCTTTTAATAAAATAATTGAGATTATTTGATTAAAAATTTCTCCATTTTTATTAATACATGTAATACATAATGTTTACAATGAACTTGAGTATTTTGTGCACATATATATCACATCGGCATTACAACTGATAAAATTTATACGGAGCTACTTTTATTTTCCTTTTAACATGTCATGGATGTATCACTGTTTAAATAATTTTGAAACAGTAAAAAAATTCAGCATATCCAAAATGGATCTCACTTATCTCTCCCCAAAGCTCCTCCTCCTGAGTGTTGCAGTCGCCATGTCAGAAGCATAGCAGCCGCCCTCGTCCCCTGGCCTCCGCATTTATAGCCATGTTCCTTTTACTCCCTAATAATAAGGTTTCATTGAAGACTTCTTTATTTATTAAAAGAACTCAGTGTCAGGTCTCCTGCTTCCCATCTCATCCCAGAGAAATTCTGTATGAAAATCCAACTTCTTTCATTTTACTCACTCTGCTTTTCAGATACGACTGTCTTCCACTGAGTGGAAACGTCAGACTCGGGAGGAGAGAGCACAGCTGCAGTGAAGGGTGCCAGGTGTCAAACTGGTTTCTTTTTCAATATTTGTGTTGAACAATTGGGGCTTTGCAAGCCATAATCATATTGAATTATGCATCGTTATGCTGCCTTAGCAGTATAGTAGAAGATGTGAACATGCAAATAATCACAGGGAGGTTTGGCTATGAAAATCATCAGAGCGAAACTGTTCATAAGACCTTGCCAGATTCTTCCAGTAAGAGTGAATCTACCAGTTTCCTCCAAAATAGAGTCTTTGGGTCTGAATCACAAAGTCCTGCCTTTGCACTGCCAGTGAGAAATGAGAACAACCCAGAAGACGGGCATGTGCCTGCCACCCCCTCAGCAGTTCTTTGGCCACAAATAGGGGATGATCATCCCATTGCCTACGTCAGTACTTGGTACCATCATAATGCACTTTCCAAGACCCATCTGGAAGGTATCTCAGAGACAAAACACCCAGAGGACTTCAATATTTATGAAACATTTCATGCCAATGGGACTCAATTTTTATAGCAGCACAAATGAATAGGGAGAAAAACTAAATACCCCCCAAGATTTGATTCTTTTAGGTCATTGGTTTTGTTGTGCTTTGTTTTGTTTTGTACTAGAGATCAAGCTCAGGGCCTTCACACTGAGCTGCATCCCCAGCCCATTTTTATTTTTTATTTTGAGACAGGATCTCCCAAAGTTACTAAACTGCCTAGGCTGGATTTGAACTTGCAATCCTCCTACCTCAGCCTCCCAGAAGTCACCGGTTTTTAACTTTGGCAGCAGTGGGTGGGGGTTGCAGATTCCTTTGAGAACCCAAAGGAAGACGCAGACTCTTTTTTTTTTCTGGAAAACTCTTATTCTCTCCATTCCTCTCTCTCTCTCCCTTCTCCCCCCTCCCTTTTTGTATAATTTTAGGAGTTTCATGCGTCTCATTTTAAGACCTCATGTTTATATCTAGGTACTGACTAGACATGCATTTCAATGTGACTGAAACATTTTTGTAATAAAAGAAACATATAATTCTATTCAGTATTCTTCTCCAAATCACCTAACCTTGCGAATGTGTTATTTTTCCATATCCTAAGCACTACTGCCATGCATTCTTGCCCTGGGGAAGATCAATCTCTCAAGCCAGCAGAGAACACCATTCCTTGGTTAGGCCAGTGTCTCTCCAACAAAAGCCTTTAGGAGGGCTTGGACCTTCTCCTATCTCCATGCCCACAGTCGCAGGACTGGCCATGCCAGGAATGATGGGCTAGAGCTTAGCTGTCTCCAGTGGGCTTTCCTTTCCAGATATATCCTGAGGGTGTTATCAAAGAGCTCCCATATGCAGAAGCAAGGTTGGAGGTGGGAGGGAGGAGAACAGAATAGTTCAAGATGCTCTTTTCCTGAAGAGACAAGAAAAAACTGGCCTGGATTGCCCAGAGCTTTGAGTCAGAGATGGCTACCTAGGAGAAATGAAAATTGGTCCCATAAAGACACAGAAGACTTTCAAGGGTTTTAGAGGTGTCTGGTAGTTTTTCTGAATAGAAAACATAAAAGTGAAGTTTGTACTAAGTGGTTAAATCCAGAGTAGACGTGGCTTGATCCTAAATGTTCTCAGAGCTCAAATCAATCCATCTCTCCAAAGACGTAGAAGCGTACTGGAGGCAATGTTCTGCTGGTGCTTTATTTCCAACACTATCATGTAGGCTACAATCCTTAGTTACTAATAACCAGATCCTTCACTTTCTGGGATTCCCTAAAAGGCTGTGTACCTAGCAGTTGCATTTCTCTACAATTCAAGAATTTTTCCAATATTTCCAATGATGAGTTAAAACTTTCTTTCTTATTGCAGACCATAAAAAATATTTTGAATGTGATAGCAACTAGATAAACATAAATATCATTTCTCCAATTGGTAGGAAAGTCCAATTGGTTTCACCTTATTTCTGCAGAATAACAGAAAACAAAATCTTGGAAGAATTATACAGAAAAAAATGAGAATTTCAGCAGTTTTACCTAATTCCATTACATCATCACTTCCCAAACTCCCCAGTTGGTATACCATATTGCAAAATGTCACCAGCAATACCCCTGTTTCATATTATGGAGACAAGAGAATTTTGTGTCATGTCTGGAAAGAAAGCAGAAGAGAATCTTGTAGAAGACGATTGTCATACAATGATCATCATGTGCACTTGCCTACTACAAACTGGAAAGTGCAGAGAAAAGATTTTGACTGTTTGGTTCTTTGAAAAAAAAGAATTCTGCCAACTTTCATTTCCACTATTAAGTAAAATAGCATATACAGTATATTAGGTGGAATATAATATTCATGACATAGGTGGAGCCCAAGAACAGAGCCTGGACATTCACAGTTGTCTCTGTCTGTATTTCCCCGCTCTGTGTGCATGCGTGAACACACACACACATAATGCATGCACACATGCCCACACACACACATACACACACACACACACACACACACACACACACCTTTGCTAGGTCATTGTAGACCATCTATACTTTCTTTTACCAAATCAGGTAAGTGATTTTTAGTCCAATGTGATGGAGAAAAGACTCCACAACTTAAGACATGGTGTAAACATAGCTCTCAAGATGGGGAGAAGGGTGGAAATAAGAAAACCGAAAGTTTCAGTGGAAAATATGTCATTTGTTTCTGTACCAACTCCCAGGGCACTTAAAATATGGAAGTAGTCCTAGCCCGAACCTGAATGGATGAGGAGCCCGTCAGTTATGTCCATAAGGTGTGACACCAGATGGTGGTGGATGCCTGGATTTAAGTCCTATTTCCAAAAGCTACCACCTCTGCTCTCCCAGTTCCACTGTGTAACCTCTTTTTACCTCAGCTTCCTCATTAGCAAAGGGGGATGATGACCATGATGATCATAGTGACAACAGTGGTGACGGTATCTGTGGAATAAATACACACATAAAAAATAAATGAGGCATTACACTGGCAATACCCTATGGCTCGCAGAGTATGTTCTGTAAAAACACTCACTATTATCCTATGGCATGTTTAAATTATTGTGCAAGGTAGCGATAACTTTTAAAGTTATAATAACTGTCCTCTCACAACCCTGCAATGACACTTCATTCTCATCTGCAGCCCTGCCCCTCCAACTCACTAAGCCAACATTGCCAAGAAGGAAGGCTGACCTTGGCCATGACCCCCAGGGAAAAGCACTTTCGGAACTAGCTTTCTCCCTCTCGTACCCAAGGAGAAGGTCACAAAAGCTTCTGTGACCTGATGCTGGAGAGGAAAGTTAAACAGGAAAACAAAAGAGAACGTGGCCCCTGAAGGGCTCTTGCCTGTCATGTGACTCTGCATCCCTGACACTTGCTTTAAAGTGAAGAAAAATACTGAACTCCTAGATAAGAGTGGGCAACTGAGAGAAGAGACTCATGCGCTGCCCACTGACTAAGCTCCAATGACGTCATCCTCACAGAATGCCCTGCACACGAGAGTCAGGAAGCAGCTGGGCAGAGACGGCTGCAGACTGTGCTGAAGCAGAGAAGACCTTAGATGTCACCACTGGGTTTCTCCCATCAGAAGAGTTCAGGGGGTGGTAGACTTTCTCTGCGTCCCAGAGGAGTGTGAAGACATTTCTCTGGGGAAAGAGAAAGCCGACCTAAAGGATACCACCATCTTGACGCAAGAACCCCACAGCAGAAGTCGGGAGGGGTGCATGGTTACAGGCCAGCTAGGAGCCTGGTGCCGTAATGATGCCAGTGTGGCAGGGTGGCAATGCCTCAGCACAAGGAAGTGTGTACATTTCTGTGGTTCCCAGGGGCAAAGATACCAAAACCAGGCACCTGATCCTCTGCCACTGATGCTATGATGTTTATAAGATCCCAGGAACTCAGGTTCCAGTTCGGGGATCAAGGTAGGGTCGGAAGAACAAAATATTCCACAGTTTAATGCTACACAAGGAATTCTGCTCAGGAAGTCTTGACTATTACCACTTTCTTTCTGAAGGAAGAATCCCCATGTGTTTCTGCCAGAAACCGCAGAAAAAGAAGACACTGTAAGGCATGGGCTGGGTAGCTAGAGAACTAAGTTTATTTTATTTTTATGAATTAAGGAGTGACTACATAGGATGTGCTGCAGCTAGGAAAAAGGCAGTACAGTCTGACAGATAGAGCCCTGAATTTGGGCTAGAGGACCTAAGTTCAAATCCCAATCCCTCCCCTTCACGAAGCTCTATACTCCTGGATAGTTTGGTCTCTCAGAACGTCCACCTTGGGATGGTCTCTGGGTTAGGATTAAGTGAAGGCAGTTGTGGAGCGTGCCCTCAACCAGACACCTGAAGGTCGCTCAGTGAGTCTCCAATGAAGGACAGAGCCCTGCCTCCAAGCTCCTTCCTTCTGCCAGTTGGCGGTTCTGCTCATCATTTCTGGGCAGGGTCGTCACGTCTTGAATGGGTGGATTACCCAGAACCTCGATGCTGCCCAGCTCACACGGAGTCATCTCCTCACAGTCCTACTTGCCAGCTAACTGGCCCTAAATGCCCTCCCTCAGCACCACAGCCCTCCTCTTGTCCACACCCCTCCTCCCGTACGCGTTGCACCGATGTCTTGGCACTGCTTGACCTGAACAACCACAGACGTCTCGTCCCAGAGGTACCGTGGCACATCACCTTACAACTGAGAAGGGACAAGGTATGCCAAGCGAACGGATGCTTCTGGCTTTACAATTACGACACAGGAAATCTGTGCACCGATGTCCTACTGTCCAGCTTAAATGGGTTTCTGGCTGTGGGGCTGTAGGAGCACCTCAGGGGTAAAGCAAGACACCAAACTCCATCTTCAGAACTAAAAGCAGCAGAACCTGGAGAAAGAGTAAGGTTTTTTAAAGAGGTGTTTTTTTTTTTTTAACAACCCCCGAGGAGGATGGAAAGGACAAGGGGTGTGCAGGAAGGAGCCTGAGCTGGAGAGGGCTCCCAGGGGCTCTTCCGGCAGGAGGCCCGCACGCCTCTCTGACAGCTTGATAGATTCCAGTGTGGAAACTGCTGACCGCATTCTTTCTGAGCTAGCACATTTTGCTTGTTGTAGGCGTTGAGGACTCTTGCCCAGCTCCCTGTCTCTATTCACTTTTCTCTCTTTAACACATTTATGTCTGGGTCCACATTCTTAATAATGAAGTCAAAATGTCCTGTTGTCAGGGCTTCCAGAAAAAAAAAAAATGAACACAAGGAAGGCAGCTGAGATTACACCCAGGAGGGAGGGAAAAATTCAAGCTGTACTCCATGAAACCTGGAACACTCCATCAGCTTTTCCAGTTTTCTTCTCTAGACTCCATGTCCCCGAGGACCTCATTGTCCCTAAAGAAACCCATTAGTGTTCACAGGCTAATGAGACCCTCCAGTCACCGGAACAAGAGGCTCAACAGAGAGTCAATTTCTGCACATTTTGCAATCGGCTGCTGGAAACACCTGGTCCTCTAAGCTTCCCAACCCCCAACCCCACTCCCGGCCCAGGCAAGATGGGCTGACTCCTTCAACCTTGGCCACTCAAAAACTTCTGCTTGAAAAGTTGCCCTTGAGGAGTCAGAAGTCCTCTTTTTGGTGGGTCCTAGATACCAGACAAGAATTTCTGCCCCGTATGAAGAACAGTATGTCACATTTTCCTACTTGTAGTATGATTTGGGGGAAGGTCAATTTATAGTTTAAGGGAGTTTTTCATTAATAGGGACCAAGTGGTTTTTTTGTTTGTTTGTTTTTGTGAGATAGGGTCTCACTTTGTAGCCCAGGCTGGTCCTGAACTCACTGTGTGGTCCAGGCTGGCCTTGGACTCACAACAATCCTCCTGCCTCAGCCTCCCGAGTTCTAGGATTACAGGCCTGCACCACCATGCCCAGTTTGTGTGGTACTGGGGAATCGACCTCAGGGCCTTGCCCTTGGAAGGCAAGCACTTTAACCGCAGTGCCATTTCTCCAGCCTCAGCTGCTTATATTTGAAATAAAAAACTAACCCTAGCGTTTAGGTAGAAGTACAAGGTGACTAAGACGGCAAAGCCCCATTTAAATGTGGATTAACTTTTACAGACTAAACACACCCTACTGTCATCTACATTTCCAGTAACAGAAACCACTTGGCGCCCGGGAGCATCTAGTCCTGGAGGACAGAAACACCTGGGAGCACCCTGGACAACCGTGTTCCTCAAAGAACGCCGTGTGCCCTGCTTTTGTAGCTTAATCTTTTCTCTCATGACTGTGCCAGGTCACCTGTAATTTCAGAGATCACGTCCATGCTGTCTGTCCATCTTGAGGTTTAGTCAATATTTTGTTAAGTCTCAGGAGTCGATGCATCTGTTTATAGCTTAAATGTTGGCTGTGTGCCTACTCAGGCAAGTCACTTAATCTCCCCGTATCACAATGAAGTCAGAATGACATTATCTTTCTTTGCTAATTTGTTGTACATATTAATGTCAGGAAAGCACCTTTCTGTATGGGGAAAGAGATAAGAAAATGGCCACAGCCCTTCCTGCCTCCAGCATGTCCCAGCTGGAAGAGGGGAGAGCCCCAGGTTTAAACCAAGTTCATGGTACTTGACATTTCTGACGTTCTTTATTTCTCCTAATAGTAAACAGAAATCGCATAGGGCTGCCTGAGTTTTCAGCTTGTGGCAAAGAAGAAAAAAATGAGTTTCGTGGTCTGAATTAAAGGGACAGTGGCAAAAATAACTAGTTAATTTAGAATGGTGTTACTCTATGTGCTTGCTCAGCCTTCAGAGTTAGCACCACTAAGGGTTATGGGTATCAGTCAGAACTCTTTATTTGACTTAAGTAAATAAAGGAGATTTACTGGCTCATGTACCTGATAAGTCCAGAGACAAAGCTGGTTCTGGGAACCTAAATGACACTCTAAGCTCCTCCTTTCCATATGCTTATTTTATTCTCATTAAATTGGCTTTATTTGTACAGAGGTCACAGCCCAGGAATCAGGTGTAAGCTTGCAAACTCTCAGCTTAGCTGCAGAAACAAGAGAAGACTTTTCAGTTTTAGTGTCTGTAACTAAAATCCCAGGGAAATACCTGACTGGCCTGGTTTGGGTAATGTGGCCACCAATCAGTGTCCATATAGGGCAGAGTGCTTGATTGGCAGGCTCCTCAGAGCAACACTGCATGGAAGGCGAGTCTTTCTCCAGAGGAAGAGGGCTGGGAGTACCAGCAGGATGGGGCAGGTGTTTTCAGTAGACCAAAATAACGACCACTATAGTTATCCATGCCATGAGGCACAAGAAACTGAAGCTCAGCGATATCAGTGGAATCCTCTCCCTGTGAACGAGACAAAAACGAAGACGCAACATTTTAATACTGACCACCAGGCCCTTTGCTTGTGCTCTTCCTGCAGTCAGAGATACCTTCCTCTTCACCAAAGACTTGCCGATCAAAATTCTGTTCATTTTCCAACCCTCACCTCAAGTAACAACTCCTCCGTGAAGCTGCTCGTGATTCCCAGGGACAAAAATGGGTCGATTCTTTTAGTTCAGCCTCAGTGCATGCTGTACCAATGTCAGCCTTAGCTCTGCAGCAGAATCAGATTTTACCCGTGATCTTGCTCTTTTCCAAATCTGAGTTTTGAGGGTGGGTGCAGCCAGCACACGGCGCAGCCCACCCACTCAGGCTTCTCCGCTGAACCATGTCAGAGGCTCTCAGCCCGGTCTGCCTAGGCCCTTTGCCTGTTCATTCTGCTCCAGCTGCTGTTTTGTGACCAGCTTTGTGTGAGCTACAGCGGAGTCCAGGTGAGCACGATCCAGCAGTGCCTCCTGCCTAACCAAGTGAGGCGGTCCCCTGGAGCTTCCGTGTTTACTGGGAATCACGGGACACACAGGACCTGCATGGGGACTAACTGTAGTTTGGATCTCCTATGTTCCCCCAGAGGTCCATGTGCTCACGACCTTCTCCAGAGTGGAGTTTGTGGGAGGCTGGACAATCTTTAGGAGCTGGGGCCCAGGAGGAGGGCTTCAGGTTGTTGGGTGTGTGCCTTTGAGGGAGACACTGGCACCCTGACCTCTTCCTGGCTTTTTCTTTTGCTTTCCCGCCATGAGGTAAATGGCTTTGCTCCTGCCGTGATGTGCCGCAATACACTCAAAGATATAGGACCAACTGATCGTGCCTTGAGCCTCTGCCCTTGGAGCCAAAATAAGCCTTTTTTATATTTAAGTTGATTATCTCAGGTATTTGTTTTAGTGACAGAAAGCTGACTAACAAAAGGATTATGCAACTATCCCTGAAGAGTTGGCGTTCTGTGGAGAGACCTTAACTACAGGAGAACGGGAGAGGATGAAAACATTCTTTTCGTTTCTTTTCCCTGGTTAAACTAACCTGGGCTGAAACCGATTTTGTGTGACTGGCACCAGTAGCAGGCGACGCCAAGCAAGGGCCTGCTCGGGGTCAAGTCCACGGACTCGCTCTCGCCCTGCCCCTTGCTCCTGCTTCCCCGGAATAAAGTTTATAATTAACAATTGGCACATCTGGCCTCCCCCAGGCTCTGCTACCGACTTCTGTGGAACAGATTATCCAAAATTTAAACATTTGTTATCAATGGCTCTGTGGGTCGTGAGTTATGAAGCAACGTAGCTGGGCGCTTCTGGCTCATTGTGTCTCCATAGCCAAGGACAGCAGCCACCCGTCGAGGGACTCCTCGTGTCTCCCGTAGCTGCATAGACTCTCCGCAGGCTGTGTGAGTCTCCTTACCAAAGGGTCTCAGCACCACGTACGGCCTCATGACCAACTTTACATGCCACCACAGAACGTTTCATCCAAACCTTCAGAAACGAGTCAGCATTTTCCACCTTTACTTAGATGAGGCGAAATCGACTCTCCTGAGGAGAGAAGTTTCAAAACTCCATAAACACATTTTAAAACTGCCACAGAATGAGAAGAGCTAACCAACCTTCCAGAGGGCGGCTGCTCTGCCTCAGCTCCCTCCAACCAGACCACTTCTCCAGGCTCTCTTTGTGTATTGAGCAGCACGTGTCCCCAGTGTCCACTCTTTCCTTTGCAGAAATTGTTTTGAGATCTGCAAAGGAGGGAAACCCTTGTACTCCTAAGTAAACAAGCAGTTTGCATTCAAAAAGTGACTCAAGGGTACATTTTGAGGATCAGAGAAAACCCGTCAGGTGAGGCAAACAAGGATAGGAAAAGAAATTTAGGTACACATTTGGAAAAAAAAAAAGCATTCTAGCATTGCTTCAGAAGATGGAGGTATGAGCTGAGGCAGGGAAAACATCCTATTAGATATTTGCATTAGCTGCATTTTTAATTTTGAGAATATATGACCTTGAGTCCTTCCAAACGCTGTGTTGTTGGGTTCTCCATCACTGTGTGATAGGCACACAGGGCAGGGATGGGGGTGGGAGCCGGCGGGGGTGGGAGTCATGTGCCTGAGGCAGCAGATAACAGCAAATATGATGATGGCAGAGAGGGAAACAGCTACCACCTATTTACTCCCACAGCCCACAGGGGAAACGCTCCTAACTAGCTACAAACATCTTCTCAAAGATCTGACCCTGAGTAAACATCAGAATCTCTAGAAACATTTTTTAACATCTGTGTCAAACCCCCACACCAATTTTCCAAGTTGAACCCTGGCTTTCAGACAACACCACTTCTGTTGAGCTTTCTTGAGGCCTCCAGCATCCTGTGTTCCCTTACAAACCACATCCATGCTGGGTTTTTATTACCTTTCTCCTCATCTCAGGTGGGTTCACCTACCCTCCGGTCCCCACTGGACTCAGCCTGACAAAGCAGAAAAACAGTTATCTCTTCCGATTAGTTAGGATTTCTTTTAAGGAAGTGGCTGACTATTGAAAATTAAAGTTAATGGTTAAGTTTTTATATGAATGCTTAGAACAATATCTAATATTTCCAGTTGAATTGTGATATGGGCACTTCATTTATGATTGTGAAATTAGAAGCAAATCTACAAAGTCGGACCTGAGATCTCAGAAGCCTCAGCGGCAGCCATGGCCTAAGTCTTTTCAGCCACAGGATTAAAGGTGAGCCCAGAGGAAGGGCAGTAAGCAGGCACCGTGAAGCACAAAGCTGCTCGAACTTTCCCTGTCAGCCAGCCACTAAGTGGGACACTCCAAATGGCACCCACTGCCAATTTGCACATTTCCAAAAGACCTAGAAACGGGATGAGCCCTAACACCACATCCCAACTCCTCATCGCGGACAGCTTATTTTTGGTTGCTAATGTCATCAGTGTGTCATCTGGCAATGACATAGAATGCTTCTCCTCAAAACCCCTCGAGTAGCAAAATGTCCCATGGGTCACCTTCGCCCTCAGCTGAGTCAGAATCACAGAATCCTGCAAAGACTAAGCTGACAGATTTTCCTAATAACAGGAGAACTGTTGGCAGCTCCCCAGTGGCCCAGCCACTTCGTATAATTTATTTCACTTAATCCTCACACTAACTCTGACATGAAGGTTTTGCTGTTTCACATTTTAGGTAAAAAGAATGAGGCTTGGGAAGTGAAGAGATCTGCCCAAGGTTACATATCTAGTAACCCAGATCCACGGAATTTGAAACCTGTGGTTTCAGCCTCGTGGCTGAACACAGTACATCCTCTGAAGGAAAGGCTGAATTCATTGGCAAATGATCTTAAAAACACTGTTATTGTTATGTAAGATGAATGTATTACAGGAGAATACAAATTTGCATACAATTTAAAGATAAAATATGAAACCAGGAAAGTCATACTTAAGACAAGCTACTTCTGGCTCTGTTCCTTGGCCCCCAGAACTCTGCCATAATCCACTGCCAACAGGAAGATCTGGCAGAAATATTCAAGAGCATAGTTGGCCACAGGTCCTCTGTCTAAATGGAACCCAAGAATGGCACCCCTAACTGGACAAGCAGAAAATGACTTGTCATCAAAGAGCAAAGAGTGAAGCCAAGTTGCACCACAGGACCTCCTGCAGAGTTGCGACTGAACCCAGAGCCTTCACTCTGAGTTATGTTCCCAACCATTTTTAAAATCTTGAGTTAGAGTCTCTTTAAGTTGCTAAGTTGCCCAGGGTGGGCTTGAACTTATGATCCTTCTGCTTCAGCCTCCCAGAGTACTGGGATTGCAGGCATATGCCACCACACCTGGGAGGTACTTCATTTTGCTGTGAGGTTCAGTTTCAATGTTTGTCACCGGAGAAGTACAAATTGTATGCATTTCTCACCTGACATGTTCTTATAAGTTTCCGAAGCTCTTCGGGGTGAAGATAAGGATCTGCCACCAAATGAGTAAGCCAGGAGCAAATCCTCCACCGTCAAGCTCCTACCCCATTCCACATCTAGTGCTCCCTTCTCCAGACCTTCCCTCCTCTAAATCCTAAAATAAATGTTATAACACTTGTATTTTAGTATGTGCATCAAATGTTCAGGGAATGTTAACTTATATGACACTAATATCTGGTGCTAGGAAGGCTCCCAAAGGACCCAAATATGACCATCAATAGGCAGCTCAGAGTCAAGGGGAGGAGATACAAGTATCCACAATGTAGTGTAGGCAGAGATACAGGCCAAATAAATCAGGATTTGTGTCTGTTGCACGAGACTCAATAAGGCTAACTGACAAAGAGAACATATTTCTTACATAACTAACATGTTCAGGGCATCCTTAAAGCCCAGGATTAGCTTTATCTGGGGGCTTGAATAACAAGACCATCCATTCTCTAACCTCTTGGCGCTGTCTTGCTGGGCTGGCCTGCTAGGCTTGTGGTCATGCTTCATTATTGAAGCCAATCACCGCTCCACACTCAGATCTTCCAAGTTTCAATTTGATCTGGAAATAAGAGATTCTCTCCTCTCACAAGTTGTAAAGAAGAGTCCAAGATCTGATTAGCCCTGGCCAGATTAATAAAGAGGTCTCTCCCAGGAGCTAACTATTGAAGTGTGGGAATGAAACTACCTGACTGGTGAACCTAGATCACCCCTCCTGACCTCCAGAACTATTGTAGAGTAAGACCCAACTAAACCACATGGCCTTAGTAAGCAAGTGTCATTAAAAAGCAAACCAGTCCAATAAAATGCTTCTCAGTCCTCGTCATGCTTGGCTCCCATCTGCTTGACAATGAGAAGAGTGTCTAGTAAGAGCAAGCGCAGGACTGAAATCTGGTCAGACAATTTCTCTGTGTTTCTTAGGAGGCACTGTTGGAATTTGAGATGGGACAATTCATCCTCACATGGGACCATGCTGAACATCACAAAACATTTCACGAGCATGGCTCTAATATCCGTGACATCTGCCTCCAAGCATAGGAATAATTAAAAACACTTGCACATACTGCCAAAGGTCCATTTATGGGAATAGCGCCTCCTCTGTTTAGGAAACACTGTACATTAGCACAAGTGGATCCTGTCAGGAGTTCCCTAATTCTCAGAGCTTGAATGCAAACTCTAACCTTTGTCTTTAGAGATAGTCTGAACTTCTGGTCGTACACAGCTGAAAGATCATCTAGTCTATGGACTGAGCTAGTACTTGTGGCCTGGAGAAGAAATGAGTGAGGGTGGTTGGGAAAAGATAGGGTCCCTAGAAGTCCATAGAGGCTTGGTCCCAAGGTAGCACTACTTGGAGGTGATAGGAGGTAGGACTCTGTGGGAGTTGTCAGGTCATTGGAGTCATGTCCTGGAAGGGGACACTGATCATTTTCTCTTCAATTCTGTCCCCTAGATTCAAGATGCGAGCAGTTTGCTCTGCCATGCACACTTGCCATGATGTGCTGCCCTCATCAGAGACCAAAAGGATGGGACCGTCTAGTTTCAGACTGAAACATCCAAATCTATGGACTACAATGCCATTATTCCTTTGGAAGAAGTAATATCTGGTTGCCTCTGGTGTTTCTTAAGGCTAACATGAAGCTAGTTAGCACAGCTGGGAGTGCACCGTGGAAGGTGAGCAGGAAGGGTTTCCCACCAGTGTTCCTCTTCAGAAAGTGAAACCACAGAATTAATACTTTTTTTTTTTTGCAGTGTTCAAGCTGCTTTTTTTTTTAAGGAAGAAAGTATTTGTTTTCCTTTACTTGAATAAAATTAGAAATTACAAGCTGTGGGAAGGACAGGATTTAACTCTGGACAACACTCACTACTAGAGATACTGCAGAGTGGGATCTGGGCTTAAATGGAACATACAGAGTAGGTGGGAGTTTACAACACATCATTGCACGAAGAGCATTTTAAGGAACAGGTAAAGTCCTGCTGGGAAAGATACTCAAAGTGAGACAAGAAATTCATTTCCTAAGGTACCGAAGACTATTACCAAGGCATGGACTTAGAATTTCTCCGTGTAGTCCAAATGGCAGAATCAGTTCTCATAAGAACTGAAAACACCTGGAAAATGGGAGCTATTGAACCAAAAAAATGTGTTTCCTTGAAAGAGAGTGATTTCCCATGGCTGGAGGTATTCAGCTGTATATTGGATGGGAAACTAGGTTTGGAGTTCAGCCTCTCCAATGTTCTGAAGTGGCACAAAATGGACAAAGTGCAAGTGGTCCACACACCAATAGCAGAGACCATGAAGAAAGATGAGGTTATAAGTGAAGAGGTTGAAGATGTATTCTATTGGACTAGCTGCTGGGTAAAACCCATTCCTTCGCCACTCAGAACACCCATCAGAACATGAGTGTGAGGAACATTACTGCAGAAGTACTTTTAATCTGTTCTCACAAAGAAACAAACAGAATGTTTTAGTAAATACATTTTATTGATGATGCAATACTTCTGGCAAATTAGTAATCATTTGATTAAGACCTCCTGGCCTAGCAGGCTGTGCTGAGTGACTCTAAGATTCATCCGACCAGAAGTTGTACCTACACACAACACTCCACAAGCTAGCGGTGATTTGTAATCCACCAACTGGAACCCTGGCAGAGCAGTGTGCGCCACTGTGCTTTCGGCTACCTCACTGGCCAGCCGGCCCACGGATTAGGGCAAAACGGGGTCGACTTCTCCCATCACATCACGCTCTCATGTCTGTGGAGAGCTTCACAAAGTGATCACCACTTTGCTGTGTCACTCCCTCATCTGAAGAAGGACCAGCTGAGACGGCTCTCTGTGCTCCGGGTCATCTCTGCCAGGCAGCTGAGCTGGAACAGAAGTGACATTTGGCATCGCCAGCCTCTAGCAACAAAGCCCTTTAAAATCTGAAATGCTGTGAATGTGGGATGCCAGATCAGGTATTAGTAAGGCTGGAAAGCTCCCACTCACGTGGCAGTGCCATCTGGAGGACCTCTCCACTCTGAGCTTCACAGCTGTGAGATCCCTGCTCACGGTTCACCGCAGATTTTCATAACTACTAAGTCTCTATGAGAGAAAATTTGTTCGAATTCATACTGTGTAGGATTTGACCTAAATTCTAGGCCACTCCTTAAGTTACAGAAACAGATGTTTCTGTGGGGCACCAGAAGCCTTGGAGATTGTCTAGGTCACTGTACATAAATACGTGGAAAAGTGAGATCTGGTCTTTGTCAAAAGGTCCATAATAGATGTGCTTTATTTTATTTCCTATAAAGAAACAAATGCAGGATATATATATATATATATATATATATATATATATATATATATAAAACAAATGTAATAGTTATGCACCATAAACAAATACTAACAACATAAAAGATCCAATATCCCTTTCTTCATATCACCAAAGCCATTTTTTTTTTATTCAGACTAAAACAATGTTGGAGCTGCCTTAATGCAAAATCTCACGGGAACAAACCTTCGCCTCAGGAGATCGATAACCTCCCGAAGGGAGCCACCCCCAGACTGTTGCTATGGTAAAAGAACAATGTGACGCTCTTCTCTTTCGACCTTCTCCTACCATGTCATCAATACGTATTTGTGCTCTACACGTTCATGCAAATTAAAGCAGAGGTGCAGCCCCCCTCTCAGGGTGCTCACTGGAAAGCTGAACAAAATGAATATTCACCTTCATACATTTAAAAATACGCAGCACCATATGTGCTTGCTTGATATCACAAGCTGATTTAATTTGTCTACCAAACATCGAGCTTGTATATAGATTAGCTCCCTCTGACATGATTTACCGATCACCCCAAATATATGTAGAAGTAGAGGCACTATACAAATATACAGCATAAGGCATTAGATCTCAGGATTCTAACACAACACTTCGTCTCTTCTCTCCTCACCCTGTGCTTCTCCGTGGAGGACACACTTCCCTTTTATAATTATAATCAGCACTAAACTACACCATCAGTCCGTCCGTCAGTGCTGAATTTTAGACCTGAATGCACAACTGCTAACCAGCAATCTCCACAAGTCTGGCTATAAATTAGATTCATGACATCCCTCAATCAGAACTCATTATCTGACAATCCCCTGGTGTCTCTTGTGCCCCTTCCCACCAGCAAACTGGCCTCTCCCCGGTAGTCCCACTGGCAACATCACTGACTCATCGGAATCGTCACTGCCCGACCGATTCCTTTCCCTTCGCCCCTGTATTGAATCAGACAGCAAATCCTACTGGCTCAACCTTCCAGAGTCTTCACAATACCCTTGTGCTTCCATCCCCACTGCCACCCCTGAGCCTCAGCTCCTCCCACCCTGTTGGTTTCTGTGGTTGGTATCTTTACCTCTGGTGTACAACCTTTGTGCGATCTTTCTAAAATTGCATCTGATCGTGTCCCTGTCTTCTGCTCTGAGTCCTTCCAGCTGATCGCCTGTGGAGTAAATTCCAGGGTCCTTAGAGGGAGCGAGCAGTGCTTTCTCCTCGGCCCCCTCACTGAATCTGTGTTTTAGCTTTATCCATCGCTGGAGTTATGCCAGTGCCGTACTTCTTCTGGCCACCGCACCCTTGCCCTTATTTCCACCACCTGACACCTTCCCCCACTTCACCCATCTGATAAAATCTTACAACTCAGGTAACTCTTACTTGTGCTGCAAAAGCCATTCACAGTATCTTCCTGGAAGCCTTCCTGACTCTCCTACTCCTTGATGCTTTCATTTGTACACCACAGTCATCACCAAGGATCCCCATACACCAAGGACCTCCCGAGGGCAGGGACTGGGGGTTAGTCAGTTCTGTCTCCTCAGCTCTGGGTCCTATGTACTCTGCACTGCATGGAACAAATGAGTGACTCTTTGCGGGGACAAAGAGATGCTTTCAACAAGACCCCAAAGGGGAGGAAAGAAGGAGGAGAAAAAGGAGAGGAGACGAGATATTTGCAAGAAGAACCATCGGTAATTTTTCTAGTCCTTTAAAGACAGGCTTAGATTTACCTCTGTTCCTTGTAGCTGGAAGGCCTTACAGGTCCTTTGTGTAAAAGTGAGGCTAGAATCCTCAATTGCATTGGAGAGTAGAGGCCATGAGGACATGAAAGGTAGCCCTGATTGATGACGCACAGGTGTCTTCGGGGCTATGATGACAGTGGGAGACTGGCAGGGATGAATGGAAAGGACGTGGTCTCCTGGATGTTAGGGGGCAGGAAGTCTGAATCTGTGATAGGCAGAGATTTGACAAGAGCACACTTGTTGTCCAGAAGCAAACCCACCCTGTCTGGCAGTAGGGGGAGAGATGGCCAGACGATCTCTATGGAAGGTCAAGGCCGAAGGACCTGAGAAAAGGCACATACGGTTTCCAGTTTTAAGTCACTCTGACTCCTCCCGCCCTTTCCTTGTTGCCCTTTTCTTCAATATAATGCTTTATTAAATGTCAGAGACTCATTTTAGTTGAGATTTTGGAAGTTAATTCAACAGCCAGTGTCCAATGTCACTGAATCAACACAAAATTTACCAAACAGTTCAAAATCAAGACAGCGTTTATTACCCACAGGCAAAACAGAATCAGCTTCCTCAAGAAAAGTCGGCAAGTCTACCCCAAACTGAAAGACGTAGGTGTAATATGAAGGAGGAGGTTTTTCTCTCGACACTTCTGATTGGTTCAAAAGCAGGTTGCAAGGTTTCTCTTAAGACTGGTTTTGAATCACTGACATACAGGCGTGGCTCTGAATTGGGCCCAGAAGGGACTGCAGGTGTCATCATCAGTCAGTGGGCAGTTCTGAATAGACAAACTTTAGGCTTGATAAATTTTTTTTTCACATTAGGGAAAACTGTACACATGCTTGTAAGAATCTTTTCGGTATGGAAAGGCCATGTCCAGATGTCAGGCCAAGGTGACAAATAACCAAGGTGAACTGAGAAATGTGTAAATGTCCCCAAGTGATTCCCAGAGCACTGTGGAGAGGCCATTCTGGTAGAATAATAAATAAAGAATAAAGACTTCTGAGCCCCTAACACGTAGGGCTATTGGAATTATATGAGTACCACCACCTCAAATGAAGTCACCTGTAAAATCAGTTTCCCCTCCAACTGGGATTGTCATCTGAACTCAGAGTACCACATCAGAGTCACAGGGAGAAGGTTGGTCTATGCTGCACAACAGCAATGCTCTGTTCTGTACGCCAAAACCTACCAACACCAGCTTTGCCTACTTAAGCAATGTGGCCTTCTACAATTTTTTAGAAATCATTATCAGTCCCTTTCTGTGAAGAAATACCACTGAGGTATTGTTCAATTTTTCAATGCAATTGAAAGTGTACATGGTAGAGAAGTTTTTAATTAGTCCATTCTGAGCGGGAACTCTGTGTGTTCCCTGCACTAAGGGCCTGATAAATTACTTCGTCATCTCAATGGGAGGCTTTGTGTAGGAAATACTCCTTAGTTTGCGCCAGCAGCCAGCAGCTTCCTGTGAAAGGTAGAGAAACACACTGCTGTAGGTGTGGATTAGCGTGCTCAGAACAAAATTTCTGGGGCAGTGAGAACAACGGGTCTGCACGGTGATGGGAGCCCCATGGCTGTGAGCTTGAGCTGCATGTCTTGACATAAAAGAAATCCCACACAGGTCCCTTCTGCTCCCTCTGCACTTCCCTGCTTGTAAAGAAAAAAAAAAGCTTTCTGTTTTTCAAATCTCTTTTTTAGGTGTGAAGAAATCAAATGCTTGGGAAATACTTGTCAGAAACTGTTTATACTACTGTGTTGGATGGAACGGAAGAGAGGGAGGGAGAGATCAATGGACGGATGGGTGAGTGGATGGATGGATACCGACTTCTAGATGTACAACAGAGGAGCGCTATTAGCCCAGCCGGCGAGACCGCTCCTGCCAGGGAACACAGTATGTGAAAGGTTGATAAGAAGCTCGGAGTAAAGGCTAAAACCCCCAAAGTCACGTTCTTATGATAAAATATAGTCCCTGAGCTGCTTCCTAAGGAGGGCCAGATCTGCTGACGTCAGAGTTCTGTTAGTTGAACTTTCATAGTTTGATAAGTAAATTCTGATCATTGCTGAGGTAGAATTTAAGGGGTGAGAGTTTGAAATTAGGAAGGAAAATTCAAAGAGGGAGAATGAACCAGCGAAATAGGAGTTTGCATGCAAGAAAGGAGAAATGGAAAACCATACACCTTAGCAGAGACGAGGAGGTGGGGATGCCTGCAGGGAATTCTCTTCATCCTACCTGCCCTAGAAAATGGTTTCCTGGGAGCAGACACGGAGGCAGGCTGAGTGTGCACAGGGTTTACTAAAGATGAGTTCCCAAGGGAGACGAACAGGGGGGCGAGGGAAGCAAGTCAGAAAAGGAAAGGCCAAGCAAACACAAGATCAAGGCAAAGTCCCCACCTGATCCTACAGGGGGACTCAGAGTGGCTCCACCAGGGGTTGGGGGGGGGGGGCCTTCGCACTCCCGTGTCTTCACAATTCTTCACAAATTCTCCACTTCCTCACCCATGCTTGGACTGAATAACTCTTAATAGTAATAAAATAGGAACATACATATGCATCCAGGCCAAATCTGCAGGTAGTAAAAGTGGAGTCCATGCTTGCACGTGTGGAGAAGAGAGGAACTGTGACAACTTAGATCACACGCTTTTGAAGTCAGCTTCCCAAATGCACCCAAACATACCAGGCACACGGGTGACGCTGCACTGCTGATGCTATATTAAAACTAGAACCTCTTGCTGTGAGTCCAAGGCCAGCCTGGGCTCCATAGTAAGTTCAGGACCAGCCTGGGCTGCGGAGCAAGACCCTTTCTCAATAAATAAACAATAAAATAAATAAACTTAGAACTTCGGACATCAAAACTGATAGCAGATGAGAGGCATATGGGTTCACATCTCTGATCATTTCTGCGCTAAGCTACCCACGCCAACAAGCGTCCCAAGCCCTTCACAACCCAGCTCTGCCTCTCATTCCAGTTTTTCTCAGCCAGCCTCCTGACATGCGCTGCTCCACATCCACCTCATGCGCCCATATTCCAGTGGCTAAGATCCAACACGCACTGGTACTGGGATAAAATGGGTTCCTGGCATCACCTAACCCTAACAGCAGCTGCTCGCCTTAGGTACCATTGGTTTTGTAAATGCAGAAGCTGCAGTCTCAGAAGGTAAAATCTAAGTTCTCTGAGGAAGAAGCAAAGCTAGCCTCTAGACTGAGGACTAGCGACTTCCGAGTCACTGTTGAAGCTGCTGTGCTGCTGTGTCTCCCTTCCCCATTCAGAATGCCAATACCCTGCCATCTTCTAGGCTCAGTGCAGAGGTGTGTAAGTCAGACAACACTCTCCAAAGAAAAGGACAGAAATCCAGTATGTAAGAAAAGAAAACTACTGATTTCGGTGGGTTGGGAAGAATATTGGGGTAGTCTCCATGTTGAAGGGAGGAATTTCTGTGGAAACTAGGGCCTAAAATAAGGACTAATGCGGCTGGATTCTTTCCTCTCTCTAGGCCATTTACCTTAGAAGCATGAGGCAACCCCCATCACATACACACGTGCACTCTGGCGTGTCCCTCGTTGTCCATTTATCAATCCGCAGAAGGCTGTGATCAGCTTTATTTGGGTCATGTGCTTGCACCTGGCCTACTCACGGAGACCAAGGGAGGGAGTGTTATGATCAGCAGACCCAAGTGTGAGGATGCAGGTAAGAGAAAACAAATTCTGGCAGCTCATGGCACTAGCTCTCCCAGTTCATTACACCATCTGTGAAGTCCAGAATTATTCTGTTCCAATTTTTATGGCATAAAACAACTACTTATAATGCTCACAGACTCACTGGGCCAAAAGTTTGAATAGAGCAGAATGGGGATGGGTTGTCTCTGTGCCACAGCATCTGGGCCTCACATGGAATACTCTAAGCCAGGGTCTGGATCTATCTGAAGCTCACTTGGTGCCTGGCAGCTGATGCTGGCTACTGGCTTGGGAGCTCACTCACTCCCCAAGTGGGTCTCTCCATGCAGTCTTTCAGTATGAGCATGTCTGAATTTTCTAACAAGTGTCTGGGCTCCAGAACTAAACATGGGGGAAGGAAGGGACGAGAGACAAAGAGAAAGAGACGGCATGGATGCCATGCCATCTTCTTCACCCTTGCCTTTAAAAGATTACCATGTTTTATTTGTTGGAGCCTCATGAGCCAGCCAGGTCCAAGGGGAGGGGAAATAGACTATACCCCTCACAAGGAGCTTCTAGATGAGAATGCTGGACCAAAGATTGCACTGTAGGCAATTTAGAGAAAATATAGATCGCCACACATTTTTTTCTAGGGAATTTTCTTCATAAATGCTTTCCCCCCATTTTTATTAGTAGTTATATGTGATACATAACAGTTACATTGAAACTGAGAATTCTATATTGTAACAACTTCACATTTGCTTCTCTGTCCCCTTTCTGGCCTTCCCCTCCTCCCTCTCAGCCCCTGACTCCCTACATCTCACTTATTTGAGTCTATTATTTTTACTCTGGGTTTCTCATATTGGAGAAACCGTGCAAGATTTCATCATCTGCATCTGTCTCACATCACTAAGCATAATGGTCTCAAGTTATATTCACTTACCTACAAATGCCTCAAATCTATGTCTTTATGGCCAAATAGTACTCCACAGTGTATATTTATCACATTTTTAGGATATTGATGGATATTTCAGCATCTTCTATGATATAGCTAATATTAGCTGGGCTGCTGTAAACATGGGTATGCATGGATCTGTGCTACATAGTGCTTTTACCTTTTTTGGAAACATATTCAGAGGAGATATCGCTGGGACAATTGGAATATCTATTTTCAGCTTTTTGAGGCACCTCCATACTGCTTTTCATAGTGGTCATACCAGTTTACAATTCTAGCAGCTACTTAAAAGGTTCCTCCCCTCCCCAACCCCCCACTCCCACCCCGCAATCTCATCAGCATTGATTGCTATTTGAAGTCTTAATATAAGCTATTCTCACTGAGGTAAGATGGTATCTCAATGTTGTTTTGATTTGCATTTCTCTAATGGCTAAGGATGTTGAATATTTTTTCATGTATTTCTGGCCATTTTTATTTCTTCTTCTGAGAATTATTTATTTCAGTTGCCCATTTTTAAAATTGGGTCTCTGTTTTTAGTAGGCTATTTTTCTTCAGTTCTTAGTATATTATGGTTATTAGCCTCTTGTCTGAGGTGTAAGTGGTAAAAAAAATTTCCCGATTCTGTCAGTTCTCTCTTTACTCTGTTGTTTCCTTTGCCATGGGGAAGATTTTAAATGTGATATATTCTCATTTTTTAATTCAGGGGGTTATTTCTTTGCACCCAGTGTCCTGTTGGGAAAGTCTTTACCCATGCCTATATCCTCAAGAGCTCCACTTATCTTGTCCTCCGGGAGGTTCAGTGTTGCTATTTTCATACCTAGGTCTTTGGTACACTTTGATTTGATTTGATTACATGGCAATAGGTGTGTATCTAGATCATTTTTCTGCATGTGGATAACCAATTCCCACAGCACCGTTTATTTAATAGGCTATTCTTTTTCCAGTGAATGCTCTTGCTCCCTTTCCCAGAGATCAGATAGCTGAGGCCACTTGAGTTGGTCTCTGCATTCTCTGTTTTGTTCCACTGGCCAACCTGTCTGTCTTTGTGCTAGTACTATATAGTTTTTTAATCACGGTTGCTTTGTAATATAACTTGATGTCTGGAATTATAATGCCACCTGCATTTGTCTTGTTGCTCAGGATTTCTTTGGCTATTCTGAGTCTCTTTTGATTCAGTATGAATTTTAAGGTTATTTTTTTCAAGTCTGAAAAAATACTGGGGGATTTTGGTAGAAATTGCATTGAATCTGTTTATCAGCCTTGGCCATATAATCATATTGACAATATTAAGTCTGCCTATCCAGGAACAAGGGATGTCCTTTCATTTTCTAATGTCTTCTTCAATTCTTTTTTCAGCATAATGTAGTTTTCATTGTAGAGATCTTTCAGTTCCTTGGTTAGATTTATTCCTAGGCATTTGATTTTTTTGAGGTGCTAATGAGAATGGAATTACTCTTCTCAGGTCTTTCTCAGTAAGTTTATTTTTAGTGTAGAGAAATGCTACGATTTTGTATTAATTTTGTATCCTGCAACTTGACCGAATTTATTAATTAGTTCTAAGAGTTTCATAGTAGGGTGACTGGAGTCGTCTATGTCATCTGCACATAAGAATAGCTTGACATTTTCTTTTCTATATGGATTTCCTTTATTTCATTCTCTTCCTGATTGCTCAGGTAGGGTCTCAAGGACTATGTTGGATAGGAGTGGTGAGAGCAGACAGCCTTGTCATGTTCCTGATTTAGAGGGAAGTGCTCCCAATTTTTCTGCATTTAATATAATGTTGGCCACAGATTTAGTGTAAATGGCTTCTATCAGTCTGAGGTAAGGTCCTTTAATACCTATTTCCTCAGGGTTTTTTTTTTTATCATGAATAGATTTTGGGTTTTGTCAAAGGCTTTCTTTGCATCTGCTGAGATCATCATGAGATTTTTGGTCTTACTTTCATTTCTGTGGCATTTTACATTAATTGATTTACTTATATTGAACCATCCTTGCATCCTTGGAATAAAGCCAATTTAATCATGGTGTATGATTTTTCTTTGGTGATTTGCTGAATTCTATTCACCAGTATCTTATTGATTATATTGGCATCTATGCTCATTAAGGAAGTTGGCCTATAGTTTTCTTTCCTTGTTAACTTTTTGGCTGGTTTTGTTATCAGGGTAAGGCTAGCTTTCAGAAACAAGTTGGGCAATGTTCCTTTTCTTTCAATTTCATGGAATAGCTTGAGAAATATTAGTGATAGTTCTTCTCTGATGTACTGGTAGAACTCCACTGTGACTCCATGCAGTTCTGGACTTTTCTTTGTAAGTATAGACTTTATTACTACCTTAACTTCAATATTTGTTTGTCAGGGCTTCTATGTCTTCTTGATTCAATTTTGGCATTTTGTATGGGTCTAGAAATATATCCATTTCTTTCAAATTCTCCAATTTGTTGGAGTATAAGTTTTCAAAATAGTTCCTTACAATTCTTTGAATTTCAGCAATGCCCACTGTAATTTCAGCCTTTCATTTCTAATTGCACTGATATGAGTTTTTTCTTCTGATGGTTAGTTTAGATAGAGTTCTATCAATTTTATTTATTCTTTCAAAGACCAACTCTTCAATTTGTTGATCTTTATATTTTTTAGCATAATTTCATTGATTTCTGCTCTGATCTTTATCACTTCCTTTCTTCTACCACTATTTCATTCAGATTGTTTTTGCTTCCCCCAGACCCTCAGGTACATCATTGAATTGTTCATTTAAGGTTGCTCTGTTTGTGTGTGTGTGTGTGTGTGTGTGTGTGTATGTGTGTGTGTGTGTGTGTGTGTGTGTATTAGCTTGAAATTTCCCTTAGCACTTCTTTCACTGTGTCCCCCAGGCTCTGATATGAAGTAATTCAGCTAACTCTAGGAAGTTTTTCATTTCTTTCCTGATTTCTTCTGTGTCACATTGTTTGTTCAATAATATAATATTTGTTCTCATGAATTTGTATAGTTTCTGTAGTTTCTTTTGCTACTGCCTTTCAGTTTTATTCTGCTATGATCTGAAAGTATGCAAGGAATTTTTTAACTCCTTTGTACATATTTAAACATGGATTATGGCCTATGATATGGTCTGTTTTGGAAAATGTCCCATGTGCTGATGAGGAAAACAATATTGTGTTCATTTGTATGAAAACTCTGTAAATATCAATTAGGTCCAATTGTTCCATAGTGTGGTTTAACATTCTTTCTTTGTTGATATGTTTTGTCTAGTTGATCAGTCAATCTGTGAGAGTGAAGCGTTGAGGGCCCCTACCACAGGTATATTGGGGTTGACTTGTCCTTTCCATGTCCGGTACTTTCAGTTTTACAAAACTGAGTGTGCCAATATTGGCTGCATCCACGTTGATAACAGAGACCTCTCCTTGGATTTTTCACTTACCAAGTAAATAACGTTCACTTTTGTCTCTTATGATCTGTTTTGGCTTGAAATCTTCTGTGTCTGAGAATAGTATAGCTACCTCTGCTGTTTTCTGGGTCCAGCTGTACGAAGTATTGATTTCCATCCTTTTATTTTTAGTCTACGTGATTCTTCATGGGTGAAGCAGGTCTCTTGCAAACAACAAATTGTTGGTGTTTGTTTTTTGTTCCAATCAGCCAGTCTGTGTCTTTTGATAGGTTATCATTACTTTATCATTAAGTATGATTATAGTGGTATATTTCCTACTTCCTATCATCATTATGATATTTCGGTGTTGATTCTTTGTTCTACATTATTGTCAGTTTCTCTTTCTGCTGTTTCCTTTTACTTGGGGTCTTTGTCTAGGACTCCTTTAAGTATTCGGTGCAACACTGATCTAGCAGTCATGAAGTTCCTTAGGTTTTCTTTATCACGAAAAGTTTTAACTTCTTTCTCTACTTTAAAGGATAGTCTTGCCGAATATAACATTCTGGGTTGGCATTTATGTTTCCTTAGTGCTTGATTGATACCACTTCATGATCTTCTGGCATTTAAGGTTTGTGTTGAGAAGTCTGCAGTTATTTTGATAGGTATGCATTTGTAAGTTGCTTTGTGTTATTCTTTTGCAACTTTTAGTGTTCTATCATTGTGTTGAGTGTCTAGAATTTTGATTATGATGTGTCATGTAGAGTTTTTTTTTTTTTTCTGGCTGGTGTTGTTTGGTATTCCATATGCCCACAGTAGCTCAATTTTTGTTTCTTTTACTAGATTCAAGAAATTTTCTTCTATTATTTTATTGAACATATCCTTAAAGCTTTTTTGCTGTTCTCCATGATCTCTTGCACTCTCATAAATTCTGAGGTTGTTTCTCTTTGAGTAATCCATCAGCTGTTGCATCCAGCCTCTTTCTTGGTTTTTTTTTTGGGGGGGGGCGGGGGGTTGGTCATCAATAACCATATGGTCCAGTTTGTCAACCTAACCATCAAGATCTAATTATCCTTCCCCAAATGCTTGAGCTGGTTTCCTATGCTTTCATGAGTTTTTCATTTCCTGGAGTTCAGCTTTCTTCTTCTCCACTGAACTATTTCTTCATTCCTTGCATTGCCTTGTTTATCTCTTTGTGTCTTATTTATAACCATATAGCTTTTAAACTCTATTAAGACTGTTGTTTCTTTGACTAAATCTCCTTTTAACTCTCTGAGCATCTTCTGCATTTGGTTAAACATCTCTCATTTGAGCTTTTTTTTTCAATAGGTACACTTGTTTTTTGACTTCCTTTTCTATAGGTTACGCTATTTCAGGACTCACGACATCAGTTTCTTGGGAATTGGGCTTTTCCTCACATGAATTTTTCCCCCTGTGGTTCTATTGTTGTGAGTTACAGATCAGGTGTTGTCAATGGATTCTGTCTTTACTGTGCAGATTTTTCTGATAGAATTAATTTCTTGACTTCTGGTCAAGATGGTGGCCAAGTAACAGAACTACACAATGTCTCCTCATGTACCCACTTAAAAAGTTAAGAATATAGTCAAAAACTGCCTGTTCAATGTAGCTAGGACAGGGAAGAGTGCTCCAACAAAAAAGGCCATGATAAGGTCAGAAATCCCCCAAAACACAGAGGTAAACAGCATCCCAGCAAGCAGCCCCAGACCAACTACAAATGATTGTAAGCTGTCAGCATCACCAAACGGAGGAAAGCCTGACTGGAGCCCAGAACCTCTCACCAAGGTAGAAGAGGAAGTAGCACTTCAACAAGTGAAAGGAGGCCACAGGAAGATCAGAAATCCTGAAGACACACTGGAAATGAAGAAAAACAGCAGCCCAGGAAGAAGCCCCAGGCTGATGGGGTGTGGCCCTGAGTTGCTAGCATCTGCAAATGGAGCCTGGAACCTCACACTGAGGCAAGCACGGATCCAGGAGAAGTAGAAATTGACAGCAGCTGGTAGTCCAACCTCCAAAAAATAAGCCTATGAGCAGTGCATACTACAAGTGCAATTCAAAAAGCCTACAAAAAGCCTCCCAGAGCCAGGATCAGAAGCAGTTCTTGGCAGCCATAACAGGCAATGAAGTAAGCAGGAGCCATTTTTTTAAAAAGAGCCCAAGACTAAACTGGTGAAAGTAAAAGAAATCTCAGAAGAGCACATCTGGGCTTTAGGGGTAACTCTCAAACAGTGCCTAGAAAGAAACTGGCACAAGAGACAGTTGTGGAGAGGAGAGAAAGGCTTCTGAGCTCCAGAATGGCTCTGGTGGTAGTGGGAACACCTCTGAGGGTGGAGAGCCCTACCCTTGGGGATGGGAAGCCAGGACAGGGAGAGCTTTGCTGTGGGGGCTGGGGATAACCAAGATACCTCAGAAGCCATTGGACTGTTAGGGCCTCCCTCACTGCCTACTCCCAGCCCAGAACTTAGGAATTTCAGCTCCCCCCTCCACACACATACACATCCTCATAGCCATTCAAATAAACTTCTCAGCTAGGCTTTTGCTTTTATTGTTATTTTTATTTTTTTTGAGACATGATCTCACTCTGTAGCCTAGGATGGTCCTAAACTCATCATGAAGCCCCGGCTGGCCTTGGACTCAGGACAACCCTCCTGTTTCAGCCTCCCAAGTTAGCACTTGGGATTACAGGTGTGCACCACCACACCTGGCTCATGTGGTGCTGAGGAACCGAACTCAGGCACGTAGCATTTGCTAGGCAAGTACTTTAAATGCTAAGCCATTTCTCCAGCTCCTTGGGTAGGCCTTTAAATTGAAGTCCCTAAACAACAGAAACATGGGAAGAAGACAAGGCAACAGGACACCCACAGAAATGCATGAGACCCCAAAACTGATGTCATGGGCCCTGAAATAGTGGAACTCATAGGGAAGGAAGTCAAAAAGCAAATAAATGTTAATCAGCCAGTTCAAACAAGATATCCTCAAAGAAATGCAAGCAATGATCAGCAGGCTTAAAGGGGAGCTTATTAAACAAATAGTGGTTCTGATGGATACAAAGCTCACCGAGCATGTAGAAGCCACAAATAGCCATTTTGAAAAAATTAATTCTGCCTATCCAGGAACAAGGCATGTTCTTCCCATTTCCTAATGTCCCCTTCATTTATGTTTTCAGTGTAATATAGTTTTCTTTCTAGAGCTCCTTCACTTCCTTCATTAGGCTTACTAACTTCTATTTTTTTGAGGAGCTATTGGGAGTGGGATTGCTCTTCTCAGCTCTTAGTATATTCATTGTTAGTGTAGAGGAATGCTATTTACTTTTGTATTAATTTTGTAAACTGAAACTTGAGTGAATCTGTTGATTAGTTCTAAGAGTTTTGTGATGGAGTACTTGGGGTCTTCTATGCGGAGAATCATTCGTTTGCAAACAAGGATAGTCCGACTTCTTCCTTTCCCGCATGTATTCCCTTTATTTCATGCACTTGCCTGATTGCTCTGGGTTTCAAGGAGTGCGTTGAATAGAAGTGGTAAAAGTGGGAAGCCTTGTTGCATTCCCAATTTAAGGGGAAATGTTTTCAACTTCTCCCCATTTACTATGATGCTCCCAGTAGGTTTGGCATATGGCTTCTATCATTTTGAGGTAAGGTTTTTCTATACCTATTTTCCTCAGGGTTTTTTTTTTATCATGAATGAATGTTGTAATTTGTCAAAGGCCTTTCCTGCATCAATTAAGATGATCATATGATTTTGTTCTTGATTTTATTAATGTGGTATATTACATTAACTGATGTATGTATATCAACTCAAAATTTCTTGGGTCCAGTTGCATTTCCATCCTTTTATTTTCAGTCTAAGTGTTAATGGGTGTAGTGTGTCTCCTGTAAAAAACATAACATGGGTCCTAGTGTTCTGGTCCAATCATCCAGTCTCTGTCTTTGATAGGCTAGTTGAGATCATTTACATCCACTAAGATATCATCTCACTTCAGTAAGAATGGTGCACATATCAAGAAGTCAAACACCAATTGATGCTGGCGAAATTGCAAGAAAAAAATGAACCCTTTTACATTACTAGTAGGACTGTAAAATGGTGCAACCACTATGGAAAGCAATATGGAGATTCCTCAAAAGGCTGAAATCAATATTCCATTTGATCCGATGATAATTCTTCTGGGTATCTTTTCAAAGGAATTAAAAGCAATGTATAACAGAGATACATGTATACCCATGTTTATAGCAGCACAGCTAACAGTAGCTAAATCGTGGAAGTCACTGAAATATCCATCAACAGGCCAATGAATACAAAACTTGTGGAATATATACGCAACAAAATACTAGTCTTTCATTTAAAAACAGATAAATTTGACATTTTTGTAGGTAAATGAGTGCAATTTAAAACCATCATGCTTAGTGAAGTAAGTCAAACTCAGAAGATTAAGTATCACATGGTTTCTTTAATACTAGAAACCCAGAATACAGGCATTGTATAGAACCAAATGGGTGTGATAGTGGGAGCCAGGGGGGATGCGAGAGGAAATGAGAGGGCCAGAAAGGGGAGGGAAATGGGACTGTAATGTTGGTGTAATGTATGTGTGCACAAAATACTCAAGCTCAATGTAACCATTATGTATCACGCATATATATATATATATATATATATATATATATATATATATATATTAATAAAAATGGGCAAAAATGAAAAATAACAGAGGGAAGCCCTTAGTTTTGGCATTATGTTACTATGGTGTCCAAGAAGATAAATTTTTAAAAATAAAAATATGAGTGAAACATACAGAGTATGTCTCCAGAATTCATAGACTTTTCACAAAAGGGCATAAAGAGTAGTCAAGAGGTCAAAAAATGCAGCAACTAACAAATAACAGAAACAGAAAAAAGATAAAAGCAACAAGAAAGAAAAAGAAAGAGAAAAAAATCAATAGAAAAAAAAAACAAGTTCGATCCAGCGACACCCCTCCTGTGAATACATCCAAAAGAGATCAAAACAACACATAACAGAGATATTTGTATACCCATGTTCGTAGCAGCACAACTAACAATAGTTAAAATATGGAAGTCACCAAAATACCCATCAACAGAACAGTGGATACACAAAATGTGGCATTTATACACAGTGGACTACTATGCATCAATAAAGTCCAACAGTGTGGAGGTTTTTGCAGGCAAATGGAAGAAACTAGAGAACATCATGCTTAGTGAAGTGAGTCAGAAGCAGAAGGTGAAACATCGAATGGTCTCTCTGAAAGAGAGACCCAGATCACAACTCCTATGGAACTTAAGACGAAAATCAAAGTGAAACAGGTGGGGTAGGGTGGGGGCGGAGGGAAGGTGGGGTGGGTAAGGGGAGGGACAAAAGGAGAGTGGGAAAGCCCTTGTCACCTTGACAAGATACATATGCGCACAAAATGCTCAATTTCATTGTAAACCTTGAATTTTGCACATATACATATCAATAAAATGTGGGGGGAAAAACAAGTTCAATATAACCACAAAAATCTGCTGAAGTGAGCCTAAAGTCCTCCCCTGTGTTACCTGTAAGGAAAGTCTACACATCCAAGACCTTGGATCCTGCCAGATGAGGGGGGAGGGGTAACCAGTTCCATCTCTTCTTTCTGTGACTCAATCTGTCAAGATGTCCCGCTCTGACATATTTCCTGCTGTTCCTTGAGCTCACAATACACTTTCAGTTCTCCTCTTTGGGCCTGCCAGCAGACACTGGCTGTGACTCCAGCACTTCAGTGGCCGTCAACTTTAGTGGCAGTTCTCAAGCTCTGTGGCCTTAAGAGAGGGCTTCTTTCTGCTTCTGCACGGCATCTGACATGACTCCACCTTCTGGCGCTCTGATGCCAAGGGTTGTTGTTGAGGTGCAGAGACACAAGATTGCCTGGTGCTTTCTAGGCTGCCATCCTTGCCTTAAGCCTTCCATGCACTGACCACCCGCACACAGTCCACGGGCTAAGCATGCCTGCCCTCTGAGACTCCAGGCTCTGCCTGCAAGGCCCCACCCTGGGCCCTCTCCTTGTCTGGGTGCCTGCACTCACCCAATGGTGACCCTCACCACTTTTGCTCTGGTCCTATGGTTATTTTTCAGGTCCAGAAAATCCTCTGTGAAGGAAATTCCTCTGCTGTCTGTCGTCCAGCTAAAACATGCAGAGCCACTCATGAAACAACTCTTCACCATCATCATCTTGCATGAATGCTTCCCCTTGTAGTTTTCCCAAATAATTTGAGTGATGTGAAATACTTGTCTTTGTATTTCTATGCAGTGTTTTAAACTGGACCTTATTCATAGATATTCAAAAATACTTTGGTTGGCTGAACATCTCTGAATTTAAGCATCACAATTTTTTTTTACCAGTTAACTGTGTGACTGTGAGGAAAAAAAGTACTGAGCAACTGAGACCTAGTTACAAGCTAAGAAGCTGAACTACATTTGTTGTTTCTAAGTATTATGGTTTCTAGCAAATTACAAACAACTTTTCTCAAAATTACACATACAACTGTATATAAAGCTGATTTTAAAACAAAATAAAAAGAGGTTCTCTGGTGGATTCAGGGATAAGAAGACATGGGAACTACGCACTTCTCTGTCCCTCCTCCTAACTGCCATGACTGACCCTGAGACTACCATGGAGATGGTGGCCATCTGCTATTTTTAATAGGCTGAAAATCTCTTCTGGTAATAGAATCTACTTCTTTTCTAGGGAAGCACATACACACGTGGGTGTGTTTCCACACTCATGTATGAGTGCGCATGCACGTGTGCACACACACACACATCTTTTAGTCCATTTGGTTCACTCAAGGTTCACTCGAGCCTCTAGCTCTAGAGATGAAATATGACCCCAGCTTTGCCAAGAGAGATCATCATAATCTGATTAGGAACGAGCATATAACACACTTAGGACCAATGAGATCTAAAATATTTTGCTGACTAAATAAAAAATAAGATGCTTCCTATTCCATGGTTGCTCAGTTAGTAGAATAAAAACTGCTGTCGGCCATCATCAATGAGGTTCCAAAACAGAAGATGAACTAGGAGACAAAATCAGAAAACAGTATGGTAGTGACTCCATAACATTATTTGATCATTTGGATCCAGGCATATCTGATGTTGTTTAGGTTACTTTTTTCTCACGGTGACTCAATACCCAACATCCACAACTTAGGGAGAAAAGATTTATTGTAGCTTAGAGCTTCAGAAAATCTCAGTCTGTTCATGGGTGGGTGGATCACATGGTGGAGCCGCAGCTAGAGCCACAGCCAGAACCAGGGCTCTGGGAGAGAGAGATACTCACAGGAGCACGGCAGAACTGAGAAGACAGGGAGTAATGGTGGGGCAGCACTCTCTCCTCAGGGTCAAGCCCCAAGCATCCACCCCTTCCAGCCAGGCCCTACATCCCAACACTACACAGGATCCATAGATACATGAAGCTTTTGGGAGACATTCCATCCCTGGTCCCCCAAAACTCATGTCTACTCCCTTCCTTAAGCAAAAGGCACTTAGTCCTTCTCTTAGAGTTGCCAGCATCTTAACAGTTTCAGGACTTTTAAAGAAAGTCCAAGTGCAAAGTCTCCTTTGAGATGCAAGGCAAACCCTTAGCTGTGAGCTACTATTAAAACCAAAGAGTTAAGCATGTAAACCTTGCCCCAGTTGGCATTTGGTAGTCTCTTAATTTTGACCTATAGCAGAACCAAAACAATTCCTAAACCCAGCAGGCAAGGGTTAAGTCCTATAGTCCCATGTCCAGCATGTGGGTTAAACTGGTAAGATCTGAACTCCAAAGGGCTTGGGTGGCCCCGCCCTATAGCATCACTGCTGACCGCAACCTCCATCTTCTCTCCTTTGGGTTGGATCTGCTCACAGCCTGCAACTTTCCTCAGCAGGGGACCCATGCTCCTGGATTCTCCAAACTTCTGGGTTTCCCACCACACCCTAGGCTTCTCCTTCACAATATCACCCACAGCCACCCCCCTGGGGTGCAATGCCTGGCCCCCAAGGCCTTCCTCTGAAATCTGGGTAGGAGACTTTAGGAATCCACAACTCTGGCATTCTGCAAACATGTAGAGCAAGGACCACATGGACATTGCCAAGGTCGGTCACCGGCTTGAGCAGTAGCCTGGCCCCCTTGGACCAATGTCGAAGAAGTCTCCAAGTTTTTAGATGGTTGAACTCCAACTGGCTGAACTCTAAAAGACATTTTTTTCCCTTTGTTCCTGGGGCACACTTATCAGATCAAAGTCTTTTGCCTCTCCATCCTTGAGTTATTGACTTTGGAGATGCCCTCTAGGCGTAGTTTCCATGGCCCTGATGGTAAGTACTTGGCTTCTTTTTAATATTAATCTCTTTAACTTCCTTGCATTCTTTGCACACCCCGCCCCCCCCACCGCAGGACATTTCGGTCTGCCATTGCAAAGTTTTGATATGATTTTTCTCTATCATTTTATCCTGTCCTTCTCCGTACAGCTGACTAAAAGCCACAAACAGCAGCCATGTGTCAGCCTAGACATCAGGCTGCAATGACATTTCCTCTATCAGAGTAATCAGTCCACTGCTCTTAATCTCAGTCTCAGGCAAAGTCTCTGGACAAGGGCAAAATGCTGACAAACTTTTTGCCAGAGTGTAGCAAACGTGACTTTTAGGCCACTTGCCAATACAGTTCTCCTTCCTATCTGAGAGCTCTTTAGCCTAGCCTTTCCAATCTGAACTTTTATCAGTATTCTGGTCTTCTGAGCTCCTACCAGTAATTTCCATCAAGCTCAGCTTAGAGCATTCCAAGGCCTCTCCAGCCAGCATCCTCAAACCTTTCCAGACTCCTCCCCCAAATCTGTTTCAAAGGCTTCCAGGCCACATGGTCAGGTAAATTCACAGCCCACAACCCCATTTTCCCAGATAGTTTATGTCACTTTTGAGTAAAAGAATTGTGGTAAATACACCAAACTTCAAGCTTCTGTGGAAGCTTTTAAAATACAGTTTGAAACCCATTCCAATAGATGATCTCTAAGTTTCCTCATCTGTTACGAGCTTCTGGAGCTATAGATCTTTAAGTTTCTCTCTCTTTTTTGTCACTATGGCACAATAGCACAGAAAATAAATTGGTTTCTATAAAATTATAAAATATCTAGTGGTCATAGAGGACACCAGGAAAATGCCTATAAATGCACATAAGGTTGACTATGATTGACATTTGTTGAAAAGTATCTTGGACTCTTTGTTGCGAATCAAGTACAAGGATTGAGCTTAGAAGACATGGGGGATTTTCATTACTTTATAGTAAAAAATAAAAAAGTTTCATGTGTGTTTTGAACTGCAAAGAAAGATGAGCAACACATACAGTTGAATGCCCACTTGGGCAGAAGAAAAGGGAGAGACTAACCAGCCAGCCAGCAGTACTGGCTTCTGCTACGTTCTTGCACAGCTCAGCTCAAGAGCCCATTGAGGAGTAATCTCTTACATGTACTTCTAGACATTCTTTAGGAGTTAACATGTACCCAGATAATTGTTGACACTTCTAGTAGGACTCCCAGGAAAGCTCAGAGAATATATTTTGAAGCTTTTACACTCAAAAGGGGACTGTTCATAAATTTCTATCAAGAACATGGCAACACACCAAAGCCAGCTCCGAACCCTGAATCTCAGTCATCGTTGATCATGGTGAGATCTGATGTCTTTGGCAAGGTTTGTTATCCAGCTTCTGAGAAGCCAGAGTAGTTCGGTGGTGCTGGATGCTTAGCCTCAGTGGGATGCCGCCTTCACTCATTTTCCTTTTACTCATTTCAAAGAGATTTCATAATGAATAAAGATTAGAAGATTACCACCAAAGAAGATGGTTTTAACTTAAATAAGAGCCCCTGCTCTTTTTTTTGGTTTTTGTGAAGTTACCTTTGTGCCTTTCCATTCACAAATGACATCGCTGAAACATCCGTGATTTAATGTGAGTTCCTATCACTTGCAGGAATTCCTCTTTTTTCCCACTGTCTCGTTCTGCCTGGAGTCAGACTGTTATGCCACAGTCATTTTCAGAAACACACTTGGTGCTACCAATAGCCCAGAATTATGGTTTTCCTGCACAGAACCAGAGAGTTTTCAGGGAATTTCTCTTAGAAATATATACCTTAAAATGAACATGAGAAAAAAATTACAAAGTAAGAGAGGGCCCTATTATAGTTTGAACCTGGAATGTTCCCTAAAAGTGTCATGTTTGGAAGGTGACTCAAATCTTGAGAGTCAACCCATTGTTTTCTGTGCTGTTAAGAGATGGGGCCCTGTCAGAAGGGGTAGGTCACCAGAGCTTGATCTGCAAGGGGCACGGATCACAGGGTCTTGACCTGGAAGGACATGTGTTAGTTTTGCCTTTCTTCTCTCTCACACTGCTTCCTGCCTGGCATGCGGTGAACCGCTTTTCTCCAGCTAGCTCCTCTGCCAGAACCCCTCCTGCCATTACCAGCTGCGCATGAATACACTTGGACCTCCTAAAATAAACCTTTCCTCCCTTAAGTTGCGGAGGCCAGATATCCTGTCTCAGCATTGAAAAATTTAACAGTCAGGCCCACAGGCTCTACTTTACAGGCTCCCAGTCTGTGGCAGAGAGGTCCCTCCACATTCATGACAGGAGACTAGGCAGAGCCCAGCACACAGTAGGCACATAATAGATGCAGAAGGAATGAACAAATGGAAGGGTGGCATAAAATATGCAACTTCAGTCTATCTTAATAAATTCACATAGGAATCCAATAGTGGAAAAGAAGAAATTGTATTTATTCACTGGTTATTCCTATTGAGATGTACTGGGAAACTACAAAATAATTTTCTAAATATTGTTTCCTAGATCCTTAGCCTTTCAAACTTTAGAAGCAGTAAGCATCAACACCAAAAGAACCATAATTCAAAAGTCCTTTTGGCCCCAAAGGCCAACAAAATGAGTTTTCTGAGCATATTGCAGAATATTGCCAGGTGTTCCATAGAGACAGAACTCCATGGTCAACTGAGATTAGGAAACACATGACACACAGAGGTGTTCAGCATCTTTTCTGTAGATTTCTTATTGTCTCTATTGGTCATTGTTCATCATAAATTTCCACAGGGAACTATAACAGATAATGTCCTCCCAACGTTGTTGTCAAAAAAAATTTCATCTTTTAGTTTCACCTATTACTATTCCAAAAGTCTTTGATACACATTTTTGGAAAGGTTATTCTAGAGAATCATTAGTATTGTATTTTCAAAACTCTTGGTAATATTCAGCATACGGTGATCTAGTCTCTTCTTTGGCTTTATTAAAACTATGTTCTTTCTAATATAGTTCTAAGACTACATTATAACATGCTAGTTCATATTATTTAATGAACTATGAATCAAAAATGCCAACAGATTTGTAATCATTCATGATGATTTTGATGTTTAGATGAGAAAATGAACAAATACATTATCACTGCAAATGTAAAAACATATTATGAAGGTATAATAATTAAAACTGCATAGAACAGGAGACGTCTGGTCAAGATGACAGCCAAGTAGTACAGGTGTAGTGTCTCCTCCTGGAACCACTTAAAAAGTTGAGAATATAGTAAAAAAACACCTGTTCAATGTTGCTAGGACAGGAAGGAGTGCCCCCAACAATTGAAAGGAAGCCAAGGGAAGATCAGAAATCCTGAAGGAAGACTGGAAGTGGGGAGAAGAGACCCAGCATTCCAGGAAGCTGTCCCAGACCAACAGCGAACAGCTGGGAGCTGCCAGCATCTGCAGACAAAGGAAAGCCAGCTTGGGGTCTGAAAACTCTGACCAAGCTAGGAGAGGAAGGAGCGCCGCCAACAACTTAGAAAAGGCCACAGGAAGGTCAGAAATCCTGAAGACAAAACAAAAGTGGAGGAAAACAGCTGCTGACAGAATGTGGCCCTGAGCTGTCGGCATCCACAGATGGAGAAAAGTGTGGAGATCGGAACCTCAGACCACAGTAAGTGCAGATCAAGGAGAAGTGGGAACTGACAGCAGCTGGTGCCAAGCCTCCAAAAACAAGCCTGTGGGTAGTGGACACTGCAAACGCACTGAGAGCTTCCGCTAGAAAAGACGTCCGGGAGCCTAGGTCAGAAGCAGCACTCAGCAGCCGTAACAGGCAATGATGTAAGCAGAAGCCATTTTTTAAAAAAGCGCCTGAGACTGAACTGATTAGAGTAAAAGAAAGCTCAGAAGAGTTCATCAGGGTTTTGGGGTCACTCTAAGCAGTGCCTAGAAAAAAAAACTGGCACAAGAGACAGCTGTGGAGAAGAGAGAAAGGCCATGGACCTCCTGAACAGGTGGGTGTAGTGGAAGCACCTCAGAGGGGGAGAACTCTGCCATTGGGTGAGGGAAGCCAGGACAGGCAGGAGAGCTCTGCTGAGGTGGCTGGATGTGATCATGACACCTCAGAGGCCATCAGACTGCTAGGTCCTTCCTCACTGCCTACTCCCAACATAGAACTTGGAATTATTTAGGTTCCCCGTTCCCACCCTGGGATTCATTCAAAGAAACCGCTCAGCTAGGCCTGGCAAGTGAAGTCCCTCAACAGCAGGAATACGTGAAGAAGACAAGGGAACAGGACACCCACAGACATGCTTGAGACCCCAGAAACTGATGTCATGGGCCCTGAAATAGTGGAACTCATAGAGAAGAAAGTCAAAAAGCAAATAAACAAGTTGAACAGCCAGTTCAAACAAGACATTCTCAAGGAAATCTAAGTATTGACCAGTGGGCTTAAAGAGGATCTTACTAAACAAATAGTGGTCCTAATGGAGACAAAGCTTACTGAGCACATAGAAGCCGCAAGTAAAAAGTCGGCTGAAGTAAACAAGGAAATGCAAGATGTGAAGGAACATTTAAATAGAGAAGTGGAAACTTTGAAAAGAAATGTAGCTGAAATTCAGGATAGGAAAAATATATTTGAAAGCAGGGGAGGTCGACTTGGACACGGTGTGAACAGAATTTCAGACCTTGAATACAAGGCTGAGGAAACAAATGCTATAATTAGGCAAGACTCCAAAATTAGAAAGGAGCAAAGTAGTTGCATACAACAGCTAACAGATGATTCCAAGAGACCCAACCTTGGAATTATGGGTGTGAAAGAAAGAGCAGAAAATAGCACCAAAGGCATAAAGAATTTATTCACTAAAGTCATGCAAGAAAATTTCCCAAGTCTAGAAAAAGAAATTAATTTCCAGGTACAAAGAGCTTATAGAACATCAAATAACCTCAACCAGCAATGAGACTCACCACAACATTCATAATCAAAACCTCAGAAATGCAACATAAAGAGAAAATACTAAAAGCAGCAAGAGAAAAACAGACATTATTCTACCAAGGCAAACCCACTCAAATTACTGCAGATTTCTCAATGCAAATTTTAAAGGACAAGAGAGCCTAGAGCAAAATATTTCAAGCTTTAAAAGATAGAAAGTGTCAACTTAGGTTATTATATCCAGCAAAATTATCCCTGAAAATTAAGAGAGAAGTAAAACTTTTTCATGACCAACAATCTCTAAAGAAATTTGCAACCACTAACCCAGCATTGCAGAAAATATTTGAAGGACTCTTTGAGAGAGAGACACAGAGAAAAACAGCACCAAAAAATATGGAGGAAATAAAACATCTAAAGAGAAAGTGTAACAAAAAAATAGATTGGTATTTGAATCATTCTATTGGTATACTTCTAAAAAAACCCAGCTGTTTCATAAAATCTGTGAAATTTCCCCACATAATGATTATTTGTAATAGTATATTAGTTTGCAAGACATAATAATTTTATTCAAAATTGGGAATTGGTATAAAATCTTTTAAAAATATGTGTGCATGAATTTATGGATGGGTAGGTAGATAAAATGATAAACCAAGTCTGGCAAAATGTTAGTAATTTATGAAAGCTAAAAAATTCTGAAATAATTAAGTATGCTTATTGCTATTGTACCTGTTTTATCCATTGCTTTAAGTGTAATATACTTATGTGATATAAAGTTCATTTAATGTAACAATTTGATATAGACTTAAGTTCATTTATTGTAGCAATTCAGTTATTCAGTCTTCAATGAAAGTTTAGTCTAAGAAAACTGATTGATGTAATGATAACCTGAACGTCTTTTGAATGTACAAACATTTATCTTTCAGTACTGTCTATGGCACTTGAAATTTAACTTCTTTTTCTTTCTCACCTTTTCTAGCTTTAGAAATTGCATTGTTATTTTTCAATTCCCATGTTAACTGGTGGGTGACGCCATGTTAAAGAATGTCAACAAAGATATAGTAAGATATAGTAAAAAGGAACCTTTGGCAAATATTTCAATAAAGGGCTCTGCTGGACTCAGAAAAGAGGCATCAAGATACGGTCACTGCAGCCCATTCTAGAGGTGGGAGGCTGAGCTAAAGAGCGGTGATTTGAGTGAAATGAGTCATATGCAGAAGATTAAATATGTCGAATATTGCATAGATTCTCTTGTTTGGAAAACCCAGAATATAGGCGTTCTGTGGAACCAAATGAGTGTGATAATGGGAGTTAGAGAGGATAGGGAGGGTGTGGGCGGGCCAAAAATGGGAAGAGTTTGATGTGATATGTTTGTGCACAAAATACTCAATTTCATTGTAAACATTATGTATTGCATATAAATTAATAAAAATGGTGGGGGAAAACTACATAGAATTGACACATGCCAAATCAATGAAGCAGAATAGAAATTCCAGATATAGAACACACACACACACACACACACACACACACACACACACACAGTTAAAATCAGTTGGGAAAATGTGAATAATGCAGTATTGATAATGGGATATTGGCAGGTCACTGAGACAAAAGTAAAGCTGGACCCACACTTAATGTCTCATACCAGTGTCATATACTTGTGCACTATAGCTTCGCTTTAGCAGTCATTTTTTAAGCCTGACGTAAGCTATGTGCAACCCAGTCATACTCCATTGCCTCTGGCCTAGGTAAAACTTTTCTTTTCTTGTGTGATTGTTTGTGACATAGTCCACTTGGTCCTCACTTCCCTGGCCCTAAACCAAACACCCCCCCACACACACACACACAGATTTTGATCATGATAAAACCTAAATGTCAACACCACTGAATTATTTCCCTCTTCATGTGAGTTTTCTCCTAACAAGCCAATTTGCAGACAAGCCCTGTGGGAAAGCCTAAGGATTAGTGCCTATGGACCTTAACAGTGTGTGGTCGTGCGTGTCCTCTTTCCATCACTCCCCACCCACTGGCTGAGCTTCTTGCTGACATCTCATCAGCAACCCTAACCTCTCTGGGAACTCTGAGTAAACAGAATCTTCTGTTTCATGCCTCTGGCCTCACTTCCTCCCACAGCACACACACCTGGGTCTACCTTACCCTTGTCGGGGCCCTCCTAGACAGGGACTTTCTTGTCTTATGGCCACTCCCAAGAGACAGAACTCATGACCAAGTTAAAAAAAAACCCATAACAATAAAAGCAACAGCCAGACTATATTCCAAATGAACAAAAGATTTAAATGTAAAAACTGACATCACAAAAATACTGGAAGAAATTACAGAAGAATAGTTTTCTAACCTCAGAGTGGTAAAAGCCTAGCTGCAACAAAAACGCAGTAGTCATAAAATAATAATACATTTGACTGCAAAAGAATCAGAGATTTACATGACAAAACCAAGCATGGATAAAAGCCAACAAAGTGGAAGAAATGCTTGCAACTCATGTTATAAAGAAAGGGTGAAAAAAAAAGAAAGGGTGAGTTCTTGTATAGAAAACTCCTATTGACCAGTAAGGGAAAGAAAAAAAAAAACCTAAAGATGTGACCACTCAGCAGGAAAGGAAATGCAAATAATTCTTATGACATCAAAAAGCATAATTGACTTCATAATAAGAAAGATGTAATCTAAATAGCCCCGACATATCACTTATAGTAAATATAATGAATTACTATACATAGAGGAAAAGGTATGAGAGTTAATATGAGATATGTAGGAAAGACATCTGCAAGTTTGCCCAAGAAAATGCTAATACTGTGGCTTGTATGGAAACTGAGTAAATGAGAGATTGGAAAGGGAGACTTCAGTGTCTTTTTTTTTTCTTTTTTGTACCTTCAGAATTTTGAACCACATGAATGACTTTAAAATGTGAAAAGATAAAGAAATAAAAATTAAAAACCCACAATTTTTCTTTTCATTATCCTACTTTATTCAGCCATAGGTAGCCCTGTTAAGACCTCCCTTTCCTGGCCACTCTGCATGAAGAGACTGTCAACATCCTCATGATGCTCAGAGCTCGTTTTGCAGCTGATGAAATGAAAATTGTTTGCAGAACACTGCCAAATGGCTTCAGATCACATTTTAGTAATGACGTTTCTGACAGAGCAGCTGTGGCTTCATTTAACAGAATATTTGAACATTCTAGTTTAAATACAGCAGTTGGGTTCCTAGAACAAAAGGTGGTGAAGGGATAGAAGTGTGAAAAATGTGGAAAGAGATTTATATTCTATGTGGTACATATTTAATTTCACTTAATAATCTTCATTTGGTCTAAATGACATTTTTGCAACTTAGCCAAAACATAGCTCTCAGAAGACGAGCATAGCCAGCTGATCCAGATTCCTATGTCAAGCAAGATATCTCTGGGGATATTAGACAAATTGAGCCTCAATTATAGATTTTGTTACTTTTGAACAAGGCTGTAAATTATCACCTTTGATTAAACTGAAATACTGCCCAATTCTCAGGCTTGTCTGTGGCTTTGAAATGACCTAAGTCTAAATGAAAGTCATACATTCTTTTCTTGAGCCTAAATTGGACTTGCAACGACCTATTTTGATTTCATTTACTATTTTCAAAACCAACTGAAGACAGCACTTACAGGTAATGTTATTTATTCCCCCCAAATCATTACCAAGGTAGAGTTTATCACTCTTTTCTGAGCAAAGGCTGAGAAAACCATGGTGTAGCTCTTAAGCTACAGTGAGTCTGTACTCAAGATGAGAGACCAGAAATTTCTAAATTATTTGAGTACTGAGTTCATGGGTATGAACTTATCTCAGAGGTCTCAAGCAATCAAAGATAGCATGATTTGCCATATAGTACTTGAGCAATGTCTCTACTTCCTTGATATAGAATAGGCTATTCAAGACTTTGAATTTATGAAGAAGTACAAGTGAAATTTCATACACTTCAGTCCTGGCTCCTGCTCGGGAATCTGTGGACATTATGGATAATGGTAGTTAGAGTAGAAAGTAAAGTTTAAAATGTTCTAGGTAGGCACAAGAAATTCCCAACCCTCTTTTTTTATCCTACTGAAGGAAGGAACATCAATAAATCACCATATCACTCACAGACATCCAGAATGCTATTTTTAACATATAATTCCAGTCACAAACAGCAAGGAATAGGTACTCAAATTATATGTTTCCCAGAATTGTTTCATGGCTTCTAGACAATACCATTACTGGTATTTTGAGCCATTGTGAGTGGTTGCCCTGTGGATTGCAGCTGTTTGTTATTCTCTCTGGCCTGTACTCACTGAATGCTACTAGAATTCCCCCTCTCTTGTGACTTTAGACATTGCCCCTATTTAAGAATCATTGTCTCAGGAAAGGACAGAGTCTGACTATGCCCACCACCAAATCTGAGAATCATTTGAAACAAAGTAATACAGATGAAACTATCCCTAGATGGACCCCAACTGATTCATACAAGTTTATTAGGAGATGATTTTTTTAGGCAGTGTGTTTAATCTGATTAAAAATTATATCTAACATCACATGTAGCCTGGATAAATAAAACAGGCTTTGGTCTAGGAGTAGGAGGTTCTCCTACTCATGTGGCAATCGCCTATACTAGGTTGTAACGGGCTAAGAAACAACATTCAAGAATTAACCACAAGAAAGAAGACAGAGAGAGACAGAGAGAGAGACAGACAGACAGACAGACAGACAGACCGACCGACCGACCGACCGACCTCTGGGGTCTTGCTAATAGCATCTTTATCACAAAGCTGCTCAGATTTCTTCATGGTGAAGCAGAGAGGCCTAGAGGGATAGATACCAATACCAAAAGTCTAAATTGGCTTGTTGTTAACAGTTTGGCTTGGATAGGGCCAGGAAACCTGGGCAGGGAGACAAAGTTACTACTGGGGAAGACAGTCTGTTTGCAGACAAAGGGCCACGAAACCTTGTGGAACAGAAAGTCACTCAAAGATAGCCAAGCTGAGTAAGTATCAGCATACAGGTTGGACTCAGGACTCAAAGATGGTATAATTAGAACGGTATTACATTATTTCCTTTGTGGGGCTCTTTTAAATTCTATGGAGTCCTAAGCCATCTCCCTCCACAATTAAATTAAAATAGGACTCAAAATTCCTGGAGTGCTGGATCTAAGTGTATGCAAGAAATGGGGGGCCTTCATTCAAGCACTTCAGACATGGCAATCCTTACTTTAAAAACCTCCCCACTTCTGACCTTGCAAAGTTCTGCCACTGAAGTGCTGGAAAACTGCGGTGATGGCCTGTATTATGGAAAACCTATAATGTCAAATGCCCAACTGAGTCTCCTCTGGTGCCAGGAACTTACCCAGCCAGATGCCATTATGCTAGGTGGTTTTCCTCTGGTCTCAACAAGCTCTTTAGGGACTTCAAAAGAAATGCCAGTTTCTATACATTCTCTTTGGCAGTTCCTAGAGAGTCAGAGCAATGGCACTTGGGTAGATTTATCACCTGCGCTCCCTGCCAACCACTGTGGACTGATTCAAACCTCCACTCTGTGAAGGATCATTGTCAGGGATTCTTTGTTTTGCTGAGGAACATGCTGTAAATCAGAAAAAAAGGCTTCTGTATGCCTTGAATATCTTAGTAAAATATAAATCTCTGCAAAGAAAATCTTGTGTGAGATGACTTGAACAGCCAGCCATGTGGCTTTTTTACAGAACAATCCACATTCTGTGCCCCTAACCAAGTCATCCTTTTTGGTATTGGTATGACTTAAGGCAAAGAAAGAGCAAGAGTTGGTGCTGGATGTTGTGGTCCCAGAGTGCAAAGCAGCGAGCTTAGAACTGGGCTGGCTGTGTTTTTCACTACTCACCATGACCTGAAATCCGTAGTAATGTTGAACCAAGAGAACACACGTTTGGTAAATAGACAACAGATGGAATAATTCGGCCATGAATGTCAAGGACCATGGAGGGTCCAGTCAAACTAGTCTTCTTCTGCTAGAAATCTTTCATAATGTCCCCATTTTATAACGTTATTATGTGGAAAAGAAATTTGAAACCACTCAGAAAAGTAGAGTTGGTTACATTAGGATTCAGTTACACAGCCAATCCACTACCAAATCAAGTCTGCTAGGGGAATCCTAGAGGCACAGGCAATCAGCTGGAGACACTTTTGGAATTCCCCACCTGTTGTTTCAGTCTGTAACATAAAAAATGATTAAGCAGCAAGCTCTTAAATTAGTCTGGCTTCTTACTTCCAAGAGGATGCTTAACTAGACCACAGAGTAAATTTGTAATGCAAGATCAGTTTTGTTTTCCTATCTTAGCAGAAAGTGTCTCTTTTCCCTCTACAGAGATTTGAAACGGTCCTTCTGCTGGCACAGTGAAAGGAGAAAGCATCCGTGCTGCAAAGAGAAGGCAGATGTGCAAAGGAGCACAGAACTCTCGGACAGGAGGGAGAGACGGCGGCAGCCACCTCTGGACCCCACTGCTGTATTTGGATTCAGAGAAGAGGCATCAAGATTTGACTACTGCGACCCATTCGAGAAATAGGAAGCTGAGTTAGAGTGGTGACTTAAGTGAAATGATTTAGGTGTGGAAGATTAATATGTTAAGTGCTGTCTAGTTTCTCTGACTTGGAAAATCCAGAACACAGACATTCTATAGAACCACATGAAGTGATAGCCGGAGTTGGGGGAATGGACAGGGAGGGGGCAGGAGGGTCAAAAATGGGAAGGGATTGTAAAGTTGATATGATACACATGTGCACGAAATACCCAAATACATTGTAAACACTATGTATTACATATGTATATTAATAAAAATAGTGGGGGGAAAAAGATGTTACTGTGGAACAGACCTGGGGAGGAGCAGGTGCACAGGTACATGAAGATGGTACTTTAAATGAATTGTAGGTGATGAATTAAGTAACAAACACACGGAAGGAAAAGGCAAACATAAAAAAGGTAGAGGGCAAGTTCTTTTAGAACCCCAGAAAATCCCCAAGCATTAAAGAAGGAAAATAATATTAACATTAGTTTATGGATTGTCACCACTGTCCTGATGAGAAGTAACTGGAAATTAATTCCAGAATCCATTGGGTATACTTTAGGATACATCAATACTTCATGAGGTTCTAATTAAAGACTCGGGGCTTTGTTATTCTGAGTAAACCAATTTGTGTCTTAATAAAAATCCCAAATTACAGAGGCCTTTTAGGTACCATCTCCTGACCTTAGTCAAGTTGTTAGTGCCCAACCAGAATGGGCTAGGTCCAGCAGGCAATGGCTGTGACACAGTGTTTCTGGGCAGCACTTTTATCTGCTTCTGTGTGATACACACTAAACTGGCAAACAAATGTGAAGGCCTCAGCATCCAGGTGGGCTGCACCCTAGGACTGAAAGCCGGCTACCCCATGACTGTGCACTACACTCCTGAGGTTTCAGATGCACCCCAATAGACATCCAGTAGAGATGTATTTGCTGTCAAACTCAACTCCAATGTAATAATCTGTGGCTTCTTAACACAGTTCTTAAAGCAACCAAAGGTAATAAGACTCAGACCTTCTTACCAACCTGATATAGAGAAGCTAAAATGAGAAATGTTAGAACACAGCCAGGCATATCAGCACACACCTGTAATCTTACTCTGGAAGAATGAGGCAAGAGGATTGCAAGTTCAAGCTTAGGCTGAGCGACTAAATGACTTAGGGAGATCCTGTCTCAAAAATACAAAGTTAAAAAAAAGGCTGGGGTTGTAGGTCAGTGTGAAGGCCCTAGGTTCAATCTCCAATACCACAAAAATAAAATAAAATTTGGAAATAAAGAAACTAGCAGGTTCCAGTTAGTCTTTGAGCCTGTTAGGTACATACAGAACTCTAAACCCTAATAAAATATTTGATTTAGTCTTGTATTTGCCTAAATTGGACAATTCAGTCATGGTGCTTGCTTAAGATGTATGACTAGAAACTCCAAAACACTAAAAATTGAATTCTCTATAATCCAATCATCCCACTTCTGGGCGTATGTATAAAGGAATTGAAGTCAGAGTCAAAGTGATTCCATTTTCACGTTCGCCACAGCATCACTCAGTAATTAAAATCAAGGAATCATGATATGTTAGTGTCTGTCAACAGATGAATGGATAAAATACCCATTTGCACAATAGAACACTATTCAGATTGATAAAGAAGGAAATGCAATTGCTTACTCAACATGACACAGAAAGGCAAATACCACAGGATCCCACTTATATGTGAAGTGTAACAAAGTCAAAGTTACAGCAGTAAGGAATAGAATGGTAGCTACCAGGGTTGGGAACAGGGGTGTAAGAAATGGGAAGATGGCAAAAACTTGTGAATTTTCAGTTAGGAAGAGTAAGTTTTCAAGAGCTACTGTACAACATGCTGACCACAGTTACTAATATCATGTATTCCAAAATGGCTGAAAGTGTGAGCTTGAAATATCCTCACCACAATAAAGTATGCAGGATATGTTAATTTGTTTGATTTAATTATTCTATGATGTAAATATATATTAAAGAATAGATATGATTACTTCTCAATTAAAATTTTTTAAATAGTTTTTTTTAATCTCAAGATTCATGGTTCAAAAACTGACCATAATATTAATGTTCACTTGTAAAGTTCTCTTAGTATTCATTCTTTCTCCTCTTTAAAATTGATTTGTTACTTGAAATAGGATTTTGCTGTATCGCCACATGGGCCTCAGGTCCCTAATCTCAAGAAGTTCTCCATGCTTAGACCCCCAAGCGCTGAGAATACAGATATATACCGCCACCCATGGCTTAAAATTTATTTTTGACAAGATAATGACTAAACACTTTTAAAAATTTAGAAAGTGCAAAGGAATAACAAAACATGTGAGTGAAAAATCTCCTTCCTGCTTCCAACTCTTAGTCACCTACGTTTCCTCTCAGAAAGCAAACGATGTTGTTAAGAGAGTGGTGTGTGTTTGTGTGTGTGTGTGTGTGTGTGTGTGTGTGTGTGTGTGTGTGTGTGTGTGTGTGCTGTGTTCTCTTCCGAGATATTTTACAAATATAAAAACAATTTGGTTCTGATAAGGAAAAAAAATATGTTTTTCCCTCCTTTTTATATAAAGGACAGCATGGGTCAATGAAATTTTGTATTTGGAATATAGCCTTCAACTTCTCTAAATGTTTAGCTAACAGTTGATAACACTATTCACAGCAATCATAAGAACTTATGTAGAAGAGCTTGTTTTTATGTCTCATTTTGCCTGCAATTATACCCAGATTAGGTTTAAAAACATCTTTTTGAGTATCTGATAAAAATTATGGACCATTTCCATAGAAAAAGCAGTACATGTATACTTACATATAAAAAGTATATCTTATCAGAGAGTTTCTCTACCCACACAAAACCTAACCAACAACAAAAATATCAAAGAAACCGAGCTTCTGAGATGTTAATTTGCTGAAACTCGTAAAGCCAATTAAATGGTACAGCCAAGATTCAAGTCGCAGTCTGCTTGATGCCCAAGCATACAATCTATCCCCAGCACCCGAGACCCTTCTGTTCCTTTCCTCTCAACACCAAAGCCTCCCACAGAGGAGGTAGGACAGGGTAGATATTCATCAGATCAATACATCTTGTAGTCCCTGAATCCCACCTATCTCAGTCAGATGTAGTCTAACCTACCATGGTGAGTCATTGGACTCTTGTGAGAACTGACTTCATCTCCTTAAGGCACAGTCATTTTATACACAGAATGATGGAGAACAGAGAGTAAAGGCCCCTGGAAAACCAGGCAGACTCAGTTTCTGATACTTTTAGCCTCAACTCCTACACAAAAGAATTTAATTTAAAAAGCAATACTGTCTTCCCATAAGACAAGTGGGAGCCTAAATCTGATAGAAAGTACAAGAGATAAATCAAAGAGTCATTCCTACATGAGCAGAAATGACTTTCCCTTCAAGAAGCAATATAAAATGATAAAATTTAAAAAACATACACACGACAGTGACTCGAAAGTCAAACAGTCTCTGTTCTTTTTCTTATCAAACTGCTGTCATTTAGGGCTTTGTGACTGTCCTCCCCTGGGGAGGACCTCTGCTCCACACTTTTTAAATGGAGGGCTCTGGATGCAAAATGCATTCTTCCCTCACAGGTTTAAATCACAGTTGTATTTGCTGAGCATCAAGGAGGGACAGAAAGTGAGTCAGAGGAAGTGAAAAGGTGGAAACAGAGTCAATATGTGGAGCACTGGGGTCTGAGAGCAAGGGTGGGTGTGCTCTTTCGCAGGCCTTTGGGGCATGGTATAGGAAACAGAACGAAGGCCAGGTGCCTGGTGATTGTATTTATTGAAATCTTGGGGTCTGAAGTCATATCTGTTTAAACTTCAGCTCTGTCATTTTGAGCAAGTTACTCACCTTTTCTGAGCTTCTATCTTCTCACTGGTAAAATGACGAAGATCACAAAAGGTTTCTGTGAAAAAATGACATGAGATAATCTATTGGCACAATGCCTGACATGCTACACACAACAAGTAAGTGTAAGCCATTACTAGCTGTAACTGTGAATATTTTTCCCAACTCCATCATGGATGTTGACCTACTCATGACATAAGCATTATGCAGTGCCGTCTCAAAATGGGAAAAGTATTCTGAATTGAGGTTTGTTTCCTACACTTGATCTTAGCCAAAAGGCAGAGAAGAGACAGGGCTTGTTTCCTTAGGACTTAAACCGACTGAATCATCCAGTTCACTCAGTTTTTTTTTTCTTTCTAAATTACGAATGGGTGTTAAATGTTACCAATAACTTTTTCAATACCTTGCAGAGACATGCTGTTAACATATTGAGTTGTGCTGATATTCAAATAATAAACTTTGCTTTCCTAGAACAAACTCAACTTTAATGATGTAGAGATATTTTAATGAATTTCTAGACTCTATTTTCTAATTTTGTTTAGTATTTTTACATGTATGGTCATGAGCAAAACCGACTTTTTTGAATAATCTTGTCAGGTTATGACATTAAGATTATTATGGCTTCATGGAATGAAAATGAGCTATTTTCTTTATTTTCTAATCTACAAAATAATTTGCATAAGACTGGTTATATTTCTTTTTTAAATGTTAGGAAGAGCTTACCAGGCAATCCACCTGCCCTAGGATTTTCTGTAGGATGACTATTATTTCCAGATTTAATTTTTAAGGAGCCATACAAATAGAATTTTATTTCTTTTGTATCAGTTTTGATAATATTTTCAAGAAGCTGTTCATCTTAATTTTAAGGGACAAAGCTATAAAATATTAACTTATTACTTTCCCAACTTTAGTAAGATTTTCAGTGATAATCTCCTTTTCATTCCTGATAAAGATAATCTGTGCACTGTCTTTCATTGATCTGTCTAGGTATTTGCCTTAGTCATGTTCCTATGGTTGGGATGTAATACCAACACACACAACTTAAAGGAGAAGTTTCTTTCCATTCTCCATTTCAAAGGTCTCATTGATGTATGGTAACTTAGTTACTTTTTCATTGCTGGGACACAGTACTCAATGTCTGCAGCTTATGGGAGGAAAGATTTGTGGTAGTGCACAGTTTCAGAATGTTTCTGCCCATTTGTGGGTGGCCACCAATGATGGCAGCACGTGGCAGAAGCTTCGCTAGAGGAAAGCTGTTCATAACATCACAACAGGAAGCAGAGGAACCTAGAGAAGAGCTACCACATTTCTTTCCAGGTCAAGTCCCAAGTATCTGCCCCTTCCAGTCAACCCCCACTTCTTTGCACGTGGAATCCATACACAACATTCTACAACATCCAAATACATGAGCCTTTTGGGGGACATTTCAGGTCCAAACCATAACACATGGTCAGCCAGCTTCAAGGCAGATAAGTATTGGGGAAAGTTCTCAGTTTGCAATAATCATGCCTCAGATAAACCTCAGCGGCTATGACACTGCTGCTGTGCAAAGCTAAGACAGGCAAGTAAAAGAGAAAAATGAAGAGTACTGATAGGAAACAGGGAGATAGGTTTGGGGAGAAGGAGAGGAGAGAGGAGAAGGAGGGATGGGAAACTGGGAGGAGGGATGTAAAAATGATCAGGATGTGACATGTATGTGCACCAATCTATCTAGTTGAATGTATTATTATATATTACAAATAAAAGAATAGCTTGAGGGGGAAAACAATGTTTGAAGGGCATAGTGGAGGGTACTGGGTAAATGAAAGCTGTTCACTTCCTGGTGGTCAGAAAGCAGAGCAAGAAAGGGAAAGAGCCAGGTGGGGGAGCGGCACCCTCCTGGGTCACACCGCAGTGACTCCCTCTACTCAGGCCCCAGCACCCAGCAGCAGATAATCACCAATGAGTTATCCAGACAAGCACAGCACTCCTGTGATCTAATCACCTTCCAAACTCATGCGACTTTGGGGGAACATTTTAGATTTAAGCTATAACAGAATTCATCAATTTTACTAGATTAAAAAATTTAAATTTGTTGATTTTCTTTATTGTACTACTTTTTCATTAGTTTTTACTTTTTGTTGTCTTAGTCATTTTATCTTCTTAGTTTAATTTGCTGTTGCTTTTCTAATGCTTAGTGATGGGAGCTTAAACAATCTCTTTTAAGTCTTTCTTTTTTAATATAAACATTTAAGAATAACAAATTTTCCTTTAAGCAGTCTTAACTTCATTTATGTTTTAATATATTTCATTATCATTCCACTTACAAGATAGAGAAGTTTTTACTGTGTTTCCTTCTTTAACTCATGGGATATTTGGAAGTATTTTAATTTCCAAATACTGCAAGATAATCTAGATTTTTTATGGATTTATAGCTTAAAATGGAATTCTTTGACACTTGCACACTTTTAAAAATACGCATTTTGCAGTTGTTGGACACATTGTCCTAGTACATAAATTTTGTTCACTTATTAATTTATATTCTAAACTGTCTGTGTCCCCACTGATGTTTGTTTCTTATATATGTTGTATATATATATATATATTTATTTATATGATGTATATATATACATATATATATGTGTGTGTATATATATATATATATATATATATATATATATATATATGAGTTTGTCTATTTCCTTTTTTGTACTGTCAGCTTTTGCTTTCTACTTCAAGAAATTATATTATTAGGTTTATACAAAGTTGAATTATGTCTTCCTGATATATTCACTCTCTAAATTTTCCTTTTAATCTCTACTGACATATTTTACTTCTGAAAAAAATCTACTTTTGGGCAACTCCATATGGAACTCCCTACTGCATAGTGGGGTTTTTCTGTCATTTGTTCCAAAATAAAGACCCTGCACCTTAAAAAAAAAGTCTCCCTTTCTTGAGTCCTTTTATGTAAGCCCTGACTCTCAGTAAGACATATACAATTGTAGATGTTTTTCTAGTTATTTTTGCATTTCAATGGAAGCATTAAGTCAGATACCATTTAATGTAATACACCTGATTTTATACCTATTTTCTTCAAAAGTTTTTGTATTCATCAATGTCTTATATTCTTTCTCCTCTTTCTTCATGGTTCCTTTTGAATTAGTCAAATATTTATTTTATGTTTCTCTGTATTAAAATTTTATTATAAAGTTCCCAGATAGAATTTGCTTTGTAGTTTATACTACTGTTCTTTGATAATATGTCCTGAATCCATTTTGAACAGTCTTCATCTTTACCTCTTAAAATACTACATCTAAGTCCTTGGCTTCCTTTTTAGATATTAAAATTATGTGTGCTTAATCTTATCACCTTATCTTCTAGTATCCATTGTTCTATACTTCTTCTACCCATTTTTACTGTCCCTGCTTCTGGACATATTATATTCATCTATCTTGCAGATGACTAATCATTTCTTCACATGGCTCTGACGTTCTGTTAGCCCATCTCTTGTGTTTTTAATTTCAGAACATTTGAGGTTGTGGTTAAGAAGGATATTTTTCCACTTTCCAAATGTCGTAGGGTGTTAATCTGGGACTTTCCTCCTTGGGAAACCCTGAAATCCAATTTCTATCTTTGTTGCCTTGTGAGGAAGCTCTGTTTAGCAACTTCAGCTCTTAGCTACCTCCTTTTTGATGAGGAATGCCTAAGTTTAAGCTATCTCACTTCACTGTAGAATTCTGGCCTCTCAAACTTTTTCTTCCTGCAGCCCTAGCTTCCACTTTTTGTCTGGCCAGCCATGAGAAACTAATGACAGCTCTGCTCAAATCCTCTGCCTCTTTGAAGCCACTTTCTGCTTGGTTTCTCAGCCTTTCTGCGCTGCTGCTTCAGAACAGGGAGAAATGCCATGGAGGAGAGAACAGTTTGGATCAGCAAGCTCACCTCAATGAGTTCCCCCTTTCCTCCAGAATTTTCTCCAGTCCTGACTATCTTCATACCTCTCAAAAGAAATATGTGTTTTTTAAAATTCTGTTTCTTTGGACCTTTTAAGTAGGAAATTTAGTTGGCTCTATACTTGTCTGCTGTTACCAAAGACAGAATCCCAAGTTGTCTTTTGCAATACATTTCATAGGCATTTAACACGGTCAGATCCTGTAGAGCAAAGATCCCTGATCTGGAGGACTAGATGTACTTCAACAGTTCCTTCAAGTTTTGGAACTATATGAAAAAATTGTGTGAATCTGTGAATATGTCCTCAAAAAAAAATCCTACAACTCCAAAACAGCTATGGACTGCTGCTATAGAATATCCATAAAAACCTAATTTGTATTAAACACAAATTTATTTGTATTAAATAAATACATGAGATACTGTGCTGGCCAACCTTCTCATCACTGGGACCTAAGACCTGAAGCAACCTTAACAAGGGAAGGTTTAATTTGGCTCATGGTTTTGAGGGATTTAATTTGGCTCATGGTTTTGAGGGATTCAGTCCATGGTTCACTGGCTCCAAGGCAGGAACATCACACTGGAAGGGCAGACTGCAGGGAAGATGCTGGGACACACAGCAGGAAACCTGCCAGAGAGGGAGGAGCAAGGGACAACAACGTATAAGCTTTCCTCTGCTGACTCGACCGACACATCCAGAAATGTGCTTTACTAATCCCCCAAGCAGCTCCCAAGCCAACCAAGTTGAAATTAAGCTTAACTGGCATTATTACCTGCATTAAATACCTAATATATTAACAACCTAAATATTTTATCTAACCCAATGCTTTTTTATAATGCTTCTTTATTTACCACAAAATGCCATCATTATTGTAATGTGATAGTCCTTTTTAACACTTTGGTGAAGCTGATTTCTAGATCTGAAGTCTAGATTCAGAGAAACTTACCTCCTGACTGATGCATGGTTATTGCTTATCTGCTATACCCTCATTTGACCTCTCCCTCTGACGGGCACCTTAGAGCTTTGTAACAGAAAATATATCGCACACATGCCTCTCTTTATCTCTTTCACAGGCTTGGAAATCACTGAATAGAATTAGGCTCTGGAGTTGGAATCCACTTAAAATCAGCTGATTCCCCAAAAAAGGCAGCCAAAATGAGCAACAGAAGACTTCCAGTCTGTGTACTGAGGAAGGATGTACATTAGAGAATAAGGCTAAACAGAGGTGACCCACATTTCCCTTCAGACTAGCAGAAACCTGACCCTCCTTTTTCCCTCTTCTGTCCTTCTACTTTTCCCTTCTATATTTTTCCCGGGGGGGGGGGGGGCGGATTGCCTTGCTGTGACCCATCTGCCTTGCCAGGGCCTCTGGCTCTCGCCCAGTGGTCAGCTGGGACCCTGCTTTGGACAAACACACCCCTTTCCCACCCACCACCGACCTCCTCTGTTGTAGGATGTGTTCCTGCCCTCCCTACGCCTCTACCTACTCAGATAACCTCTCTGCAGCCTCATGGACCTCATATCTGAACCAGGGGCAAAAGGTGAAATCAGGGACCTGTGGTGGCAACACTGGGACAGTGTCTGGTGCATGGCAGGTGATTTTTAGAATATATGAATAGATAAATGAACAAACAAATGAATGAATGAAGCACAAGAACATGAGAAGAAGCCAAGGAGAAAGTGAAACCCAGGATCTAGTTATTCGGTAAGTGGTTCCAACTCTCCTCCTTATCCCAATCTTTTTTCTGCTGAAAAACCCTTAGCTCCTAATTTCTGGAACCAGCTCTCAAGTGGTCCTGGGACCAGTTCTCAGGGGTTGGCTTTGATCCAGGGCTTATTCTGCCTTTTCTGTAGCAATTCTGGATCTGCAATTCAAAAGACATTTCTTAAGCACAAAACTTTTTCTGGAATTACACTCCATTCTGCAGAGATTTTGCTACGTGGTTTCCCAAGGTAGATCTATAGATAAAGATTTAATATACATCAGAGACCTGGAATACCAAGGCCTCAATTAACAATAATTTTTAATAAAACTCTGTGGGTTTTCTCAAACTAAGTCATGCAGTGGCATTAGACAGTAAAAACATTTAATATGAATAAGAGGGTGGTTTATTTTTAGGAAACTTTCTCCTTTTATACCAGGTCAGAACTTTACAGAATCCTTTTGGTTGCAAATAACAAATAGAACTTTTACTTACATAACACAATTTTAGAAATTTATGGCCTAAAAGCCAACTAAACCAGGAGTAGAATACAACCACGTCTCCCTCCTGAGCTCTCACCTCAGCCTCTGCTGTGTGTCAGTGTTCCTAGACTTCTTCAAGTCATGATAACAGGGCTGCTAGAAGCATGCTGGCTCGTGTCCCCCAGCTTTGCCACATAAACCCAGAGGAAATTATAACGGGAAAGGGCCTAGATAGACTTAGATACTTATTCTCAGAAAAATCAGCTCTGACCAGTAGAATGGTCTTAGTTACTTTCTCATTGCTGTGACAGAATACCCAACCTCCACAACTTAAGGAAGAAAGAGTTATTCTGCTCACAGTTTCAAAAAGTCTCACCCAGTCCATTCACGGGCAACTAGCAACAGTGGAAGCCCATGGCAGAGGCTGGAGAGCTGCTCACTGGCATTTTAAACAAAAACCAAACGAGGGAGGAGCCAAGTGAGAAGGAAGTCAATGTCTCTAGACTCAGGCAAGGCCAGAGCCTTCCTAGGAAGAAGCTGTAACAACGCTCCCTCTTCCTTCCTTTACTCAGCTGAGCTTCCAGTTGGGCCTCCCCACAGCTAGGACGGGTGCCCCTCCCTCACTTCCTGACCTACAAGTCAATAACATAAACTGCAAACCTCTGTCCTGGCCATTCCCCAGTCTCCACAAGTTGACACAATCCTGTCAGGAGAAGCCTCAAGCATCTTCCCCTTCTAGCCAGGCCCCAATTTCCAGCAGCACACAGATTGAAGTATATGAGGCTTTTTTTTGGGGGGAGGGGGGTCACTCCAGATCCAAACCATAGCAGATGGACAGTATAATTGGCTCAACTTGGACTAGATGTCCATCTCTGGCCCACCAAAAGTAACCAGAGAATTGAGAACTATAAGGACACAGCAGATCTCATTCAAATTATATGTCTAGAGCCACTCTTTGCAATCAAAGCAATCAATATCCAGTACCTGGTAGGCTTATGAGGCCCAGTTCACATGTAGAACATTCCAAGACAAAGACACTTTTTTTTTCCAACCAACGGTAGCATTCAACAGTATGTAGATGATTCTGTTACAAGTACTAATCTGGATCTTAGCTTTCTGAACCTCCTCTGTCCTCTAAATCTGCTCATTATCTGGCTGGAGCCTTCCTGGGGTAGATACACTACTGGCAAGGGGGTGTAAAATCGCTGTGCTGTGATCTTGTGAATTAAATATTACCAGCAAGTGTACATAGTTCTGGTAGGCAAAGTTCCTTCTTCAAGCCTCTAAGTGGTCTGTGGACTCTGCTGCAGTGGCAGCATGGCATGTTAAGGAATAAGAGATTCCAAGTTCTGGACCAACATTTGGTCTTCTTGAGTCAAATGCCATCAGCCAAGTGACTTCCCCTGAGAGGCAAGGGTTCCCCATTTCCTGCCGTGTAGGGCACAGCTAAGGTCATGAGGATGGGAATGCACACTGGAGATGCAGACAGACACAGAGTAGCTGTTAATTCAGCCCCTACCTGCAGTCCCCTCCAAATCCACTCAGGCTAACCCAGTCAGTCTCACACCCTGCAGTGGCCTCCTTTTTAGGCCCCAAACCTGTTCTGTCCATGATGGACTCAAAGCCCTCCAGTCCTTAAGGTAGATGACCTCTTCTGCTCTTGATCAGGAGTGAGCTTAGCCTACTCACTCCCGCCGTTCCCACGGTATAGGACTTGCTCCTTGGCTAGGAGCACACTGTCTGCCATTCCAGGACTCACTGCCGTAGAATGAGCAGAGAGTGGGAGGGTTGGGGGGAGAAAGGAAATGTTTACCATCTGTTCAATCTGGAGGACACCAGGAGATCAAATTTTTGACACAAATGTTACCATGGGATAATGACAACTTAAAATTTTTAATAATAGGGAAAACTCTACATCAGGACCAAATTTTCCTATTGGCTTGGCCAGTAACTAGATATATGAACCTTTCTGGGATCTCACTTGTTTTCTCAAATGTAAAATAAAGTGACTGAATCAAGCAAATTGCGTATTTTCCTTCCAGCTCTTAACATTTGATGATTGGGGTGCATGTGCCCAGAAAGCAGTGTGGTCATGGGAAAGGGACGAAGAGACTCGCCCGAGAACCCTGGTTTCTAATTTTAGCAGTGGACACTCAGGAGAGAGGGTCTAGAATTTTTTCAAGGGGTTCTCAAGTCCATGCATGACACAGGTGTTCTCTGCAGAATACATAAAAATATTTCACATATATATGCACTATTTTTAAATCTACATAGGTGCTACTGAGATTAATTAAACGGCAATTCATTTTAAAGAATCCTCATTATAAAATATTTTGAATTGACAGACATGAAAATAACAGCTATCATCTTGTAGGCACCTTGTTTGATTACTATCTCTTCGTACAAAGTGAAGAACTAACAACAATGAAAATTTGCAGTGTGGCATCTGGAAGACAAGAGAGGCTGACCTGCATGAACTACAGCAACAGCCTCCCTTGCCCTCCAGGCTTTGGCCCATGGTAGAGGGGTGGGGAGGGGGAACAGGGAGGGCTGGGGGCCATCCATTCCCCTGACTGCCTCTCTGCAGTGTGGCCTTGGGCAGGCTGTCTTCCTCCAACTGAAGCCACAGATCTGCTCAACATCCACAGTTCACACAACTTTCCTCACTGTTCCAACAACTTTTACTTTTGCCTATCAGAACTGGGGTGCAAAAAACACTGCTTCTAGCACCGTGGCTACTGCACTAGACCATGTGATCCTTTCCCTATTCGCTTCCTTAATGTAGATTCCTAAGAAATATTTGCTAAGTTTCAATTTTAGGAAACAGTTTTGAAAAACAAGTAACATATGTCCTGCCTAGGTGGCATCTGCTGATACTGCTGGGCGTTCCTGGGACCCGCGGGTCCGGGAACATATCTCCTTTCCCACAGCACCACATGAGACGAAAGAAGGAAAATGCACTCATCACGTATTTGCAGAGCTGAGACTGACGAGCAACGTGTCAAATAACCCCTTTGTGGAAACTTGTGATTTTCACACAAATGATTAAAATATAAATGTTCAAAGATCTAAGCTACATCTCCTGTAAGTTTTTATAGGGAATTTTTAAATTTTTATCTCAAAATATCATCTGTCTTTCTTCCTTTTTCTTTTGCATATAACCTGGAAGGGATTGGTGACAGTATGTGAGTGTCTGTGGTAAGAGCTTCTTACCAAGGTCTTGTGGATTCTGTGTCAAGAAGGGCTTGCTTTCAGAACTGTGGTTACAACACGCATGGCTACAGAAGAACCTGAGAGAGACTCCAGGGACAAGAGGATTTTCTGGTGAGAGCTGTGACAATTGTAGATCTAATCGTTTGGATGATGGAACTTTTTCCCCGAAACTCTTCTTCTCAGCATTGCTTAAGATAGCAGGAAATGAGGTTTAGATGTCTGATACAATGAAACTCTCTTGGCTTCAGAGTGGGGACTTAAGCTGAGAAACATGAAAAAAGTACTCTCAAGTAATCCAGAACCCAGAGCTATATCTGCCTAGGATATTTCAAACAGGCTTTAAATTCCCAGAACTAACTTTCGGTCACCTGGAAGGAAGTGGGAAATGAAGGGGAGAGAGACCCCTCATTATACTGTGGTGCCCTGAGAAGATGAAGGGAGCATGTCTGATGTGCGGTGGTCCCCGCGGCCACAGTCACATGGCTCCTACGGATGAATGTTATACAGATGTGAAGCCCCAGAGCTGGCGCAGGTCCCGCGATGGAGTAAGGGGGGAGGCAGACTGCTCAACTTTGCTTCCGTAGGCCACACCCCTATTATTATGAGAAAAAGCCTTTTTCTCTAGTTTTCCAGGCAGGCAAGTCATTGTTAGAGTGGTCAAATTAGCAATATTTTAGTCAACACGAGCTCTGATCAATCGCAGAAGAGCAAAGGAGAGATTGAAAGTATGAAGGGGAGATGTGTGCGTATGAGACAGAGACAGAGTACCGCAAGGGGCCTGAGGACAGACGGCGGCAGGGAACTCCGGAGGCAAACTCTCTTTCCAGCCAGGTGCTGAGGAGCAAACGCCCCATGTCCTTCTAAACAAAAGGGCAAGAAGTAGGTCCAGACCTGGGGAAGAATCTGAGGAAAAAGCACACAGGGCTTTGCACAAGGCACAGTAGAGGCTTTGGAACTGAAACCAGATGTCCATCAAAATCAAGGGAAGTGGAAAAACAGAAAGATAGTGGCAGAACTGATAAAATACCAAGAAATGAAATACAAAGGATCAGCCAAACTGACTGCTTCTTTTCTGCAAAGATTAATAAAATTGATAAATCTTTGGCAAGATAGCTAGGGTGGGAAAAAGTGAAGGCACACCCAATCAATACCAGTAATGGAAACGGTGGCCTAATTGTGGCATTGTAGATCTTGGAACAGTAAGAATTAATTTTTATCTCTATCATGCCAACATATTTTCACACCTTATATGACAAGGATAACAACCCGTTAAAAACTATAATCTACCATAGTAACTGACAAGAAGGCATAATGCTATACCCTTCGCACAATTAAATCTGAAGTGGAAAATCTTGTACCCTCAAGTCCCAGGCCTATTAACTTCTCTGGTAAGTTCTGTCATATTAAAATTTCAATGAAACCAGTAACACTGTTATACTTGAAGTTTGTCAGCAGGCACAGGCCTTCACAACCATGATTCTAAAACCTGAGAAAAACAATGGAAAAAAACAATACTCTGGTCAGTGTCACTCATGAGCCTATCAGTAAAATCTTCAAATAAAGTATTAGCAAACTGAATCCAATAGGTTGGATTCAATCTGGGAATATAAAATTGCTTTGTCACTGGAAAATAAAGTAGTTCACTATATCAATAAAATAGAAGATTATATGATGATCCATTCATACAACAGGATTTTACATATTATATAATAAAGTTCTTTTTGCAAAATAAGAATGGAAAGCTAACTGATTTGAGACAGTTTTTCTGTCAAAAAATACAGCAAATATCATAGTCAGTGTGAACTGTTGAGTGCCTTCCTTTTGAAATGAGAACAGGAAAACAAGATGCCTGCAATCACATCTATTCAACATTGTTCCAGAAGGTCTAGCCAGTGCAGAAAAGTAAAAGAAAAACATCAGAATTAGAAGGATTGAGGAAAGAAACAAAATTACCATTATTCATAGATAATACAATCGTTTCATAGAAATCAAAATGATTTACAGGCAAATTATTGTAAGTTAGAGATGTAGCCAAGGTTGCTGGGTACAAAATCAGTAAGCAAAAATGAATTATGTTTTGATATATTCAAAGAACAGAAGCAAAATCAAGTATCATTTATAACAGAATTTTTAAAGTACATAACAAGAATATGCAAGACCTTCATAGAGAAAGTCATACAAGCTTTATTAAAACACATTAAGATAATATAAATATGTAGCGATATACTGTTCATTCAACTCAATTTATTAATTTAAATAAAATCTGATTTTTAAAAAATCCTATACATATTCTGTGTTTTTGATAAACTGCTACTCAAGTAAATACAGAATTACCAAGAATAGACAATATTCTCTTGAATAAAAAAAGAATTTCCCTGCCAAATATTAAGATACCAAACAAGGATAGACAAATTCACCACTATATTAAATAAAGTACCCAGAAGCTAACCCATTGTTTTAATCACTTTCTGGTCGCTGGGACACTATACCAACCACCCACAACTTAAAGGAAGAGAAGTTTATTTTTGGCTCACATTTCAGAGGTCTCAGTCTGTTCCGGGCCTGCTGGCAATGTCAGGAGGTCATGGTGGAGGGTCTAGCCAGAGAAGAGCTGTTCACAGCATGGCAACAGGAAGCACAGAGAGAAAAGGGTAGAGCGGGGGACAAGAGTACACCCTTCCAGTTCATGTCCTGATGCCTCATCCCTCCAGCCAGGCCCTACCTCCTTAAGGAGCATGAAATCATCAGAGATTACTTGATCCATTAACCTCATAATCCTCTTCAAAATATATAAGGCTCTTGGGGGATATTCCAGATGCAAACCATAACACCCACTTACACATGGAAGTTTGACATATAAAAACAGAATCATAGATCAGTGGGGAAGAGATAAGTTTTTCCATGCAGATGCAGGGGGAGGAATGAAATTGCATCCTTACCTCTTACCATAAATCTCTGTTTATATCACACTTATTAATGTCGCAATGGCCAAAGCAGGTCACAGGGAGAAATTCAGAAATCACTGTGGGAGAATATTACACCAGGCCACAGTAGAGGAAACCATGGTTCATTCAAACAGCCATCAGTGTCATGAGCCACCACAGCAGGAAAAATAATAAGAAAATAATTCTCAAAAAGTAGTGGATACCTTTCAAGATAAAAAATCAGAAAGGAAAACCGGGAGTTCATAAAATACCAGCAATGCTCTGTTGCAAAACCAGTTACCGGTTAACACAGAATGTGACTTATTCTTCCTCAAAATGTCAATTCCAAATGAGCACAGTACTACTAAGTTATTAAAATAATGTCTGAAAATAATCTATAATTAAATTTTCAGTTATAAGGTTAAATGAAAATATCTATGCATGTTACAAAGATTCCAACCCTATAGTAGAGATGTGCAGAAAAGAGCTGGAAGTTGACAAGTCTCCTTGCTGCAGTGGTTGTCTGTTTCAGAGTTCTACCGAACGCTGATGGGTATAAATTCTCTGTTTTAAGATATATGTACAGCCATGTTCATAGCAGCACAACTAACAATAGCTAAAATATGGAAGTCACCAAAATACCCATCAACAGACCAGTGGATACACAAACTGTGGTATTTATACACAATGGAATACTATGCATCAATAAAGTCCAACAGCGTGGAGGCTTTTACGGGCAAATAGAGGAAACTTGAGGGCATCATGCTTAGTGAAGTGAGTCAGAAGCAGAAGGTGAAACATCGAATGGTCTCTCTGATAGGAGAGTCCCAGAGCACAACTCTTATTGAACTTAAAATGAAAAAATGAAACAGGGGAGTAGGGTGGGGCGGGAAGGAGGGAAAGGTGGGTATGGGGAGGGACAAAAGGAGAGAGGGAAAGCCTTTGTCACCTTGACAAGGTAAGTAGGTACACAAAATGCTAAACTTCATTGTAAACCTTAAATTTTGCACTTATACATATCAATAAAATGGGGGGAAAATAAATTCTCTGTTTTCCAAACATGCTACATTCACCATTTATTGCTTCTAGATTCATTAAAACTGGGGGGGGGGGGTCAAAACTGGAATCACGCCTCCTACACAGTGTCACCAGGGGGACCTGGGTAAACGCGGTTCTGTGAGAGACTCCAGGAACCCTTTACGACTCCTAAATCCTTTCACCTTGTCACTCTGGTTATCTTCATTGTAGCCAGCAGAAGTTAATTTCTGCAGCACAAGGTATCCTAGGCTTTTCAGAGTAAAAGCTGATAAAAATTAAATCAGAACCACTTCAATTAGTTCTCAGGCACGAACAGTATTGCCAAGCTTTTGATTTGGTGCTCGAATAGAAACTGTCGTTCAGAAACAAAAGGGGTAAAAGGACAAAGAGTGATGAATTGAGGTGTCTTGCAGTCTCTTTGCATCACAAGACACTGACAACGTGGCAATGCGGACCCTGTTCGTGGGTCCTCTACAAATGTTCTTTCTCCTCTGACTTAAAATCCTAATTGGAGGAAGTTAACCCTACTCTATGAGAAATGAGTGAGGAGGAAGGAAAGTTAACTAACACCAAATAAATTAAGAGCTCTTTAGAGCTCCTAATAAATTAGGATAAATTGCCCAACCTGCTGTATGACTTTGTGGTAATTACCCACCTTCTCTGTACCTCAGTGTCATCATGTCTAAATTGGGGACATAGCAATAGTCTTATCTCAGAGGGTTGCTATGAGAATTAAATGAGATAATACATGTAAAATACTTAGCACAGAACCTGGCAAATCAAGAGTACTAAAAAAAAAAATCTATAATCATTACTGTGGCGAACATGGGTGAGGGACCCAATATAGCTGGTGTCAATGTAGTATCTACCATGGGCCAGCACACACCCAAGGGCTTCAGCTATCATGACTATTTCATTGCACCTAATTCTCATAGTGCCTGGGAAGTGGATATTAATATTCTCACTGTATAGATACAAAAATCAGAAGATCTGAGGTTCTCCAACCTGCCAAAGGTCACAAAGCACATGAATTGTGAAGCAGTAAATGCAGCTAGAGCTGTGTTGTATCAGTCAGCTCTCCCACTTTTGGAAGCAATACCTGATACCCTGAGCTTCCAGGACAGGCTTAACATCAGCTCATGTTTTGAGGGGATTCAGCCCATGACTCTAAGGCAGAAACATGGTGCAAGGGTGTGGTGGAGCCAAGCTGCTTTGTTCATGGAATCCAGGAAGTAGCAGAAGGGCACTACAAGTGGTCGAGGACTATACCTGGCTTCCAGGTTCATTCCTCCATGGCCCACCTAGAAGTGCACTCCACCTGCGCTGCTTAACAATAAGCCCGGCCATGACATTTGTCCAAGGCCTCCTGTCTTTATACTTGGGAGAAAATTGTAGAAAGAGAGACTCCCCTGGAATCTAGCAAACAGGTACAGGTACAAAAGTATACAATACCCACCTAATGTTTTCTCTACTGTACTTGCCACTGAAGTAAACCTTTAAAATCCTTTGCACTGGTACAAGTATATATAAATAATGAACCCTATGAAGAGCATGAAGTCAAAAACTAAGAAAAACTACTAATGTGTATAAATTATCTGATAAAAGTTAAATCATAACCACTTGAATTAGTTCTCAGACCTCAAATGTGGCTAGGCCTAAAGGTTGAACGCTGCTGCAGAGAGGCATTGGAGGCCTGAGGACTCACTCCAGAACCTACTCACATTGGGAAAGATACTTCTTGGACCATCTCAAAATCACGTAAACGCTTGCACTGACTTCATGTGATGCTCCCTGCTCTATGCCGGGACAGAGTGGGACAGGAGCCCTGTGGGCACATCTGGAGACAGTTTCTCTCCTCCTCAAGCACTATGAAGAAAGAGAAAATGACCTTGCCCTTCCTAGGCTTCCAGCCCCACCTCTGCCAGGTCCATTGGCTGATCCATTCACTGCAGGACTTCATAAGAAGTATTTTTGGAACCAGGCTGGGTATAAAAGGACAAAACAATGAGTAACACACACCTTTTTCTCCCTTTTCTTCCTCTGTGCTCAGTAAGATTTCACTGGCAATACTGAGCTGGAATGATTGACATGTAGCTTGCCAATGCTTGAACTTTCTGTGAGACTTGAAGCTCACCCAAGTCCTTCTTTCCAGAATTCTTTACCGGCTAAATGTTCTAGGCATTGGAGCCGTAGATGATTAAACTGCTTCACCAAAGGGCCCGGAGTGACTTCTCCCACTATTACTCCACTGAACACTACCATAAGAAGAGAAGTTGGAGGTGGGTGTGTTTCCCAAGGCTCACAGAAACTCTATCTTTAAAAAATTCACCTCAACTAATCAGAAAAAGCCCCCCCCCCCAACACTTCCTTTGATCACTGTGAGGAACTTTACTTTCCACAGCCTCCCACCCTCTCAGGCAAGTCCTTGTGCAAAAGACTTGGGCCATTCAGTTGAGTTCCCTCAGGTCACATTTTCTTTCAAGCAGCAGATGTTGCATGTTAGAACTAATAGGCTTCAAGTTTCACAACAGCAAGGCTAATATCCTGTGCTAATAATGACTTGTGTTTCCAATGAGCTGTTATTCATAGCAAGATACTGGGTTTACTTTTCCACTCTCAAAAGCACTCAGTTGATTTGAGTTAATAACGCCACATAAACCTCCTGCCAGGCTGACAGAATACCTAGAAGGAAAAGAGAAAGAGACACAGGAAAGTGCCCCACATGGAGACAGGCCACCGTAGTGGTCTGGTGACAGTACAAGTAACCCTTGCTATGACAGTCAATGAATCCCCAGGGAAAATCGCAGGTCAATTTGTAATAGCACAAATTGCCATTGACAGTGAGTGATTAAGTACTTAGATCTCAAGGGCCCTTAGAGATCATCTGATACAACTCCTCATTTTACTTTAAGACTGGAAAAGCCAGATGCTTAAACAAGGGAGAGGGGCAGGCAGGCCCACTGACCTTTTCTGACTGCCACTCCCAGGAGCAGGCGGGGCTATGCGGGAACCAACGCCACCCCCCCCACCTCACCCCCCGCATGCGGTTTCCTTATAATTTGTTCAGCTTTGTTCCAATAGAAGTCAGTAGCCTTGCCAATCACTAAGTAGCACATTTCCCAGAAGTCCGCGGATGTGTACTACTGTCCCTACATTGTGATAGTTTTGAAGAAAGGAGGGCAAGCCACCACTGGAAGCAGTCAGCACGGTCCTCATTATGCATCTTAATTTTGATGAAGATTTCAGTTTCTTTTTGTAAATTTCCAGGTTGGGAGAGTAACTATTTCTGCTGGGTGAAATGATGGATTGTGTTTATTCTTATTTTGCTTATCTGTATTTTCTAATATTTTTAAGTGTCTGAGTAATAGTAGTGCAGTTTCTCAGCCTCAGCATTATTGAAATTTTTGTCTGGATACTTTGTTGCATGGGCTGTCTTTGCACCAGAGGCTGGTTAGCAGCTTCCCAGGTCTCTACCGCCTACACGCCAGTCTCACCTCTCTGCTGTGAGAACCAAAAATGTCTCCAGAGTTTTCAAATGTCTCCTAGGGAGTCAAAAGTGTCCCTAGTCATGGTACATTCTACTAGTGTAAGAGACAATACTAAAAATATTGAACAATTTATTACTATGTGACAGACAATATTCTCAGTTTCAGAACATTATTTGGTTGGTTCTTAATAATCCTTTGAGGTAGGTACTAGTATTTTACCCTGAGGAAATTCAGAACAGAAAGGTTGAATAACCTGTCCAGTCACACAGCTATAAGACACAGGACCCCAAACTGGAACCCACTGTATCCAATCACTGTTCTGAAGCCCTGTGTTCCCATCCCTTTTTCTTCAGCTACCTCCCATCAAAAAGAACTTTAGCCATTTAGATTTTTTCCAAAAAAATTGGATTTTCAAATGCATAAATATCACAATGAGCATCCTATATACTTATTACCTCAATTTAATAAGTATTAAGATTTTGTGATGCTAGATTCACTTGTTCTTTTACCTTTTCATTTTCTTTTTTTCTTCCTTGTTTTCTTTTTAACTCTTTTCATCCTTTCCATTGTATCACTCTATCTCTTACCCAGTCTAAGATATATGGCTTTTTCTTACATAGCCAAAATCTCAGCACCCATAAAAATTAGCAATTCTTTTGTATTAACCCATATTCAAATTTATACCATTATTTCAAAAATTGTTTTGTTTTGTTTTTCATTTTGAGACAAAGTCTTAGTATGTCGCCCAGGATTATCTCAAACCCATGGGCTCAGATGATCCTTCACCTCAGCCTCCTGAGTAGGTGGGACTACAGGTACATGCCATGGCACATAATTTTTTAAGTCCTAAAAATGTCCAGCTTTGGTCATTGCATAAGGATGAAGTGGTGCTTGGAAGCACATTGTGAGTCTTAAAGGGAAGAAGAAGAGTCACACAAGTACATTTCATCCAACTTCTGGATGGTCTGAGCTATAAATGAAAGGAAATACACAGCCAAAAAAACAAAGATCCATCCTATTGCTGGTTTTGGGAGATGAGTCTTCACATGAGAAGAGGTGATTACTAAGGCTAATTTTAATAACAGCAGGGAATTGGAGCCAGTCATTGGGTTTCTTGACTCAGCTTTCTTAATGCATATTTACGATTTCATTTTAGTGCTTGTTGATTTATTTCCATTAGCCATAAAAACCCTGACTGTTTCTTTCTTTTGTCCTTGAAACACAGTGGAAATTCCTCATGAGCCTGCAGTAGAAGACTGGCCTCCAAATGGGTAAAGATGGCACAAAATGATTATACTTTACTTGAGGAAAGCAAGCTATAGAGTGATCAGAATGCTGTGGAGACCAATGGGAATTGTTGCCACCTCTTCACCCACCCTGCCACATACTAGAGTGGTTAGGGACAACAAGGACAACTCTCCACAGCTATCGTTTTTTTCTATAGCTGCAATAACAAACTGCCACATACACAGTGGCTTAAAACAACATACATTTATTCTTTTAGGGTTACAGAGGTCAAAGGTCAATCTCAGTTTTTCTGGGTCAAAAACAAGATGTGGCAGGGCAGAATCCGAGGGAAAATCCATTTTCTTACATTTCCCAGCCCTGAAAGCTGCATCCTTGTGCTCCTTGGATGGTGGGCACCTCTGCCATCTGTAAAGCCAATGGTGTGTCTCTTGCTTGGGTGGTGCCTCCCTATATCACAAGGCCTCTGGAGATAACACTTTTGGCCAACTCAGATGAGCTCATGGCCCTTAATCACATTGGCAAAGTTCCTCTCGCCATAGTCTCAGGTTTGGGGATTAGGCCTCACATCTTTCAGGGCCATCACTCAACCTAACACACTCCTCTCAATGGTAACTCATTCCCAGAGCAACACCACCTACAAAATGAGACTTCAAAGTTTTTTCTATGTGTTTTTCATTTGCATATCATAAAAATCCTTTGAGCAGGCAGGATTTGGGTTCCCCCAGAAGCAAACCATGGGGGCTTTATATGCATGTCATTTATTTGGGAGGTGATCCCAGAAAGCACAGACAGGGAAGGGGGATGGATACAAGGCAGGGAAGGGAGAGGCATAAAATTTAGAGAGGCCATTTACCAATGGAAAGCTAAACCTCAATCCCCTGGAGTCTCAGAAACAGAGCAGAGGGAAAATCCATTTTCTTGCCTTTCCCAGCCCTGAAAATTGCATCCTTGTGCTTCGGTTACCTAACCACAGGCTAGAGAAGCTGGGATTTTAGCTACCAACTCCCCAGTTTAACCACTGGCAGTTCCAGCTTTCCATGCCATGGAAGTCAGTGTTCCCTTGCACCCAGAAAAATACCTTAGAGTAACAGGCTTTTTCAGCAGCAGCCTGAGTGTGGAGGTGAGTGCCCAGGATACCAGTAGTGTCTACTAGAGTTTGAGTGTGTAAGAGCCCCCAGAGTTTATGTATCAAAGATGCGGTCTCAAAGTGGCTCTATTGAGAGTTGGTGGAACACTTAGGTTGTTGGTCCTCATGGGAAGTTCTTTTGTCATTGTGGGGACAGTCTCAGAGAAAAAGTCTTCTCTTTTGCCTTGCTTCCTGGCAATGAGACCAGCAGTCTCCTCTGCCATCCTGCTGTTGCCATTTGGCACACCTCAAAGGGCCTAGAATAATGAGTCCACCAAGTCTGGGACTAGATACTCAGAACTGAGAGCTAAATAAACCTGTATCTCCTATATGTTAAATAGCTCTGCTATTTTATTAGAGGACCACATAGCTAACATATCTTATTGGCCAATGAAACTCATTTATTCTTTTGCAAACAAACATTTATTGAGCACGAACTCACTCTGGACCAGACACCTCAGAGTGGGAGCGTACAACAGGTGAAGCCTCACTGCTCTTGACTCCCTCCTGTGCAGCTCACACACACGGTCACGGTGCTAGGCCAGGACAATAGCTACTCACACCGGAACATAAAGGGTGCACAATAAACTTTTTTTTATTATTTATAAAGTAGAAAACCACTGTCAGGAGGCATTATGAACAGACAAACATCCCACTCCACCATTAGAGACAGGCAAACAAACAAGCCTCTTAAATGAAATAGGGTGAAATATCAAGTGATCGAGACCAAGGTCAGCTGGCCTGTAAACCACAGATCCAGGCCAAAAATCCACATTTCTCTTACTCCTGAGCCAGAATTCCATCCTTTCCACGCTCAGGCCTCTGGGAGAAGAGATGTGGCACTGACCACAATGCCAGCATAGGAACTCAGTGCCCTCATAAAAGGGAGACAGAACATTTGCTTGACCAGGAGAAAGGAAAGTGTAATTCATCATGGAAAAAAAAAGCTAAGAAAATTTTCTTAAGGGGAAAATGTAAAATATTTGTCAAGTTTTTGCTCCTGGGAGATCAAATAGTCTAGATTTGGTTTTGCTCTTTATTGTTTTGGATTTTCAGGCCCTTCCATATTCTTCCCCAGTGCTTGGAGACACCCTCAAGCCGAAAAGAAAAGAGAGAAAATCTTCTCTGACCTCGTCCTCTATTCCAGCAGTTTCCAGAATAGACTCACACACCCCAGGCAAGATTAGGTCAGCGTCGGGTATGCAGGAGGAAAATGCTGGGGATGTCCTGTTCAGACTTATCTTTTTAAATTAGAAGTGAAGTTTTGCTAATATTTTAAAAATAGATGACCCCGGCCACTCTCAGAGGGTCATGTGTCAGATATCAGTGTAGAGTGGCCTGAACGGAGAATGGAAAATTGCACTTTTTTAAAGGTTCTCTTTATTCTAACTCAGTGCTGTTTATGCATTTCCCCAAAAGTGGGATATACGGCTCTATTAGCTAACTGTAATTAAATTAACCCACAAAGTGAACAAAAGAAAAAAAACACTGATTCCTGCAATGAAACCTCGTAGAAAAGATAACAACGATGCAAGTGCAAGTGAGTGCGACACGAGACAAAGCTGACACTTCCACCCTGGGGACAGGCTCTGCTCCGGCTGAATTCCAAGTTAAAAGCCATGGTGAGCCAGTCACATCTGCTAAGAGATCAGCTTAAATATACTGAAATTATTAACATTTTCTGAAATACATATTTATAGCTACTATCATAAACATTGAACTTCATTTTAAGTTAATAGTATTATTATTATTATTATTATTATTATGAGACAGGGCCTCACTCTGTATCCCAGGCTGGTCCTGACCTCATTATGGAGGCCAGGCTGGCCTTGAACTCAAGGCAATCCTCCTGCCTCAGCCTCCCGAGTGTTGGGATTACAGGCGTGTGCTCCTACACTCCTCTTATGTGGTGCTGGGGAACGGAACTCGGGTACCCCGAGCTTGACAGGCAAGCGCTGTAACCCCTGAGCCATTCCTCCAGTCCTTTTTAAGTTAACGTTGTATCTTTGTATTATGATAGTATAAAACCATCACAATTAGCAAAGAATTTTAAAATATTATTTATATTATTTTGTCTTCTCTTATATTCTACATTGTGACTATTTCTGTGCTCCATTATATTTTATTATAAAAGTTTATGAATATATTACATAAACATTAATGTATATTACATATCTTTAAGGAGGTCAATAAAAAACACAGACCACACATGTTGATTTAACAAGCAGTGACCAATAATCTACTAATACAGTGCTTTGTTTTGGATAGAGGCATCATGGGGTAAGATGAAGGGTTACTGAACAATTAGTAAACAATGACTACTCTTTAAGATGACAGCCACAATGTATTTTAAGATGACAGTCACAATGTATTGTTACCAGGTTTAACATCTATATTAGATAAATAAGTTAGTCCAATGAATGCTGTCAGTCGTGACAAGAGGATGGGCTTATGCCAACAGAAACAATTCGGTACCCTCCAAAACCAACGTTCTCAACTAAGTTTCTCTGGCATTTTCCACAAAGATTATCTGGTAACCCAAGTAACTAAAATGTTTAGAAATGATAATATTAAGACAAAACAATGATGCAGAAATCTAGAGGATCTGTGACCCACTGGCAGGCATGTCTAGATACCGATACTGAGAAGGCAACCATGGCTCCAAAAGTGAGAGATGCACGATGTGACCCAGCAATTCCTCCTTGAGGCAAATACACAACAGAAATGTGCCCATATTTTACTAAAAGACATACACAGAAATATTAAAATATCACTAATAGCCCAAACTTGGAAACAAAATAAATATCCAACAGTAGACTAAATAGGTAAGTTGTGATTTTATTAAACAAGGAACAAAGGAGCCATTGGTATATGACACAATATATATGAACCAAACAAACACAACACTGGGCAAAAAGTGCTAAGCCCAGCATACTTAGCGGAACCATACCAATATATTGGGCAGGTTAAGGCAAAAGAAAAAATGGGTAACATTGAGTATGATGACTAATTTTATATGTCAACTCCTCTAGGCCACAACATCTGGTCAAACATCTTAAATGTTTTTGTGAAGATATTTTTAGATGAGACCAGCATTTAAAGGAATAGACTTGAGAAAGGACACCAGAATAGAGAAATAACTCCACCAAAGATAGTTACTATGTGAAATGAACAGGCCATTTTAAGAAGTGATTCTTGAGTAGAATCACTGAGCATCAATACGATTTTTCTTTTACCTGAATTTTACAACCTCATTAATCATGTAGTAAATTTCAGCCTCCCATAGCATATCGGGTGCTCATAAAGATGTGACGCCCAAGGCCAAGGAAAGCCTAAGACATACAAGAGAACTCCGTGTGCTCAAAAACAGGCTTCATGCCTTAAATTTTCTCAAAATGTCCACACAGGGGTCAACACCAGAGCGAACAAAGAACTTTTGTAACAAAAACAATGTCCTCCCCTTTCTTTTGAGGAGGAATTTATATGGCATAAACTGTTGACTTATCAATGACCCACCAAAAACAAAAGAGTGGAGATAAAAAAAAAAAAGAAATGCAGCAGAAAAGACTAAGGAAAAGAAAATGGGGAGTAGGGGGAGAAAAAGAGAAAGGAAGTGAGTATCCCACACATACAGTGTTCTTGGAAAGTCCCTGAATTCAGCATCTGGGACACTGGGCTCCACCTCAGCTGTTTCCTAAACCTGCCAGGCTTTCTATGATGCTTAATTTTATGTCAATTTAGCCAGACTGTGGAGCCAAGATATTTGGTAAAACCCATCTGGATGTTGCCGTGAAGATGTTTTTAGATGAGATTAACTTTTTAGTCAGTGAATTTTGAATAAAGAAGATTATTTTCTATCATGAGGGCAGGCCTTACTCAGTTGGTAGGAGGTGTTAGTGGACAAGGACTGAAGAAGAGGGATTTCTGCCATCACACAGTGTCTGGACCCAAACTGGACTAAACTGCAACACTTGCCAGGGTCTCCACCCTGAGCTGCAGACTGTGGACCCAACAAATTCCACATCCACATGAGCTGGTATCTCCAAAAAATTAATCCGTGTATGATAGATAGACAGACAGACAGACAGAGAACCTGTTGGTTCTGTTTCTCTGGAGAACACTTACCAATTCAGTGATCCAACTTTATTTAACATTTTGCTGTTTTGTTCATCATGGCTTTTCCCATTAACTTTGAGTTCAAGGTAATGCCTAACTGGAGGGGAGCAAAAGCTTAATGACAAGAAGGAACACAAAGAAATTTTTTTTTTTTTTTTTGAGAAAAGGTCTCACTCTATAGCCCAGACTGGTCCTGAACTCACCATGTAGCCCAAGTTGGCCTTGAACTCACAGCAATCCTCCTGCCTCCGCCTTCCAAGCACTGGAATTACAGGCATTTGTCACCACACTCAGCTTAAGGACAATTTCTGATGTACTAAAATGGTCTGGATTTGGGTGCTGTTTAAGTAGACACAGTTCATTTATGAAAATTTATTCAGATACACACTAATTAATGATCTGTGTTCTTTTTTCTATGTACATGATGCCTCAATAAAAACTGATAAAAAATTAGTGTATCATAGTGCTTTTTTCTCATATACATCATCTCTTCTAAATTGGTAATAAAAACTTAAACCAATCACTATTTTATCTTTAGCGTGTCACATTCAAAGAAATTCTGTATTCTACCTGAGTTTCTTTAATTTCAAGGAAGGATAAAACCACTCAAGCTCCAAACAATGAGACATGATTGCAAAGATACTGAAATATCTCCCTAATCCTAGGGACAGGAAACATTGCTGACCTTCATGGCGATCTGGGTGTTGGCATCTTTGAAGGATATTCAATAAATGGTACCTTTCTTCTCCGCATAAAGCTGAAGACATTGGGAGGAAAAAATAAGAGTCACCGATGGGGGCCAAAATGCAGCCCATGTTACTGACAGAGATGAGGCTGGAGGGTGGACTTCCAGGCTACTCTCTGAGCACGGCTGCTAATTCTCACTCTGCCAGCTTTCTGTCGTTCTCATTGTTGCTGCTCTACTCTTCTGGTGCCTCCACCCCCATTTTGAAGGGCCATGGTAGAATGAATAGACACATTCACCTAAATCTCTAATCTCATTCCTCAATGTTTAAAGCCTGAGGAAGGTGTGGTATCTGATCTTGACCTGTCTGCTTGACTCAGTCAGCGACTTCATTTGTGAGTGTATGTGTGTGTAGTATCTCAGAGTATTAATGTAAGACACACTGTAAAACTAGGTCATATTTTCCATACAAAAATCAACATTGTAAGTAATATTCTTAAATACACATCTTGGCCTAGCACTCTGTTTCTGAAGGAATGCCTTTCACACCTGCTGATGAAACAGTAAAATGGATTTTGGTGGGCTCTGTGTCTCTGTGAACATAGATTATCAGAACGTCAAGTATGTCACTGTGCCAATATGCTTAATTCAAGAGAAAAGCAAAACAGCATCATGGGGAAATGTTGGTCAAAGGACATAAGGATTCAGTTGGAGGTGGGAAGGAGTTCCAGAGACCTACTGCCCACCATGACTGTAGGTACTGAGTATATATATCCTGAAAAGATATTAGATATTGACAGGTAGATTTAAGTGCTCTCACTGCAACAAAACCAACATGTGAGCTAACACATATACTAAATAGCTGGGATTATACAGTCACAATAGATTTCTGGCCCTTCTAGGCTTCTTGTGTATATATCAAATCACCATGTTATGTACCACAAAGGTACACTATTTTAACTTTTCAATTAAAAAAATAAACACTTAAAAATGAAAACCAAAACAACTTTTTGGGGATCATACCACAAGAAAATTCCTTATTTCCAACTCTTAATACTTCCTAAAAGTTTATTTTCTTGCCAAAGGGTTTTTACAGAATCAAAAGAGAAACTGTGGAAAAAGAACTAAACTATTTGAATAGCCTTGAAACGCAAATGAATGTTTGGCTAGAACTACTCATACACCTAAAGGATTTTCATCTTTGAAAATATTAAACTAGCACTTTTAAGTTGCACTAGTTTTTTTCAACTCACGAAAAGATTTCTGGCCCATATAGTCTTGTGTCCTCTGCACTGTACTCTGCACAAGCTGATGAACCTCAATGAGCTGTGAGAGTTTTAAGGCTCTGTTAATTCAGCAGTGGAAAAACAAATGAAGCTACTTTATGACTCTGGATGCCCAAGCGAGATAACGTTAAAAGTGGAAATGTCGCTATTAGCCTAGATCTTAGTCACCGCCCAAGAGCAGGTAAGATGAGAGACCTCAGCACATGCAAGTACACAGAAGACTTTCAAGAAATATGTGTTAAATAAATGAATTAAAACCATAGCCAAGAAGAAAAAAAGAAGACTGTACCACATGCCTCTAAACAACAGAAGAGGAAACCAGTGTATTCATGTATCAGCTCGATTAGAAGAAATCTCAAAAGTGTTTAGTACAAACTTGAGAGGAATGTCCTGACCCAACTCCAAATCAGGGTGAAAATTGCTTGTTCTCTTTCAGTTTCAAAATTCCCTATTCATCCCACATTCTTACTTAAAGAAAGTGCTAGAGTAATGAACTTAGGGAAGACACAAAGTTGGGGAAATTTGAATTTGTTCATTTAGTCTTACAAGTCTTCATGCGCAATCTATTCCTCTACTATTTACTAAGTATGTCATAGTGCAAGAGATCATCCTTTTATAAAATAAGAACAAAATTTTTGAAAAGTTCACAAATACATAGAAAGAAGGATTATAATTACATAATGTTCTACTACCTAGAAATAATCATGACCAATATTTTGTACTTTCGTTCAGTCTTTTTCTATTATAATTTTCTTGGTAATTTAGGGTCCTATCAATATATATAACAAGTTTTTATTTTTATTCTTTTTTGTCCATTATTATATTGAGATCATTTTATGAGTCATTTAAAAAATTTAATTACACTTTTATGGGCTGTTCTATTCCCTCGACTGAATGTAGAGTACAATGGTCCTTCCAATAGATCTATTACATGAAATGTAACCTTTCCTTTGTTTTTTGGATATTTCAAGGTTTTCCAATGTTTTACTATTCTGGCATCGTATATTACTGTTTTATTTTATATTAATTTTTTGTGCTGCTGGTTATTCCCACCACAAACATTGCTAAAATAATACTGCCTAGGCCAAGCAGAGTATAATAAGCTCTATAGCTTAACACTACCCAGAACATCCAATGGTGTTAAATTTGTTTAGTTCACCACTATCAATATAATAGCCAATGCTACCATGTGGTGACTGAGCAATTGAAATTTGGATAGTACACTTGAGAAACTGAATTTTTATTTTATTTTCTTTTAATTAAAATTTAAGCAGTCTCACGAGGCTATGATACTGGAAAGTATAGCAGATACTTGACTGAGATGTTATTTATTTGACTTCTGAAGATGCCCATGAAATGATAACTCATTATGATTTCACAACTCCAAGTTCGAGAATGTACTCAGACCAGTAATGTGGGCCTAAGAGCCTTAAGATGGTACAAGAATACTGACACCGTCTGGCACAGTTTGCCATCCCACTGGGTATTGCCTGCCAACAGGAGGCCAGGCTAGGAGCAGAACTTTTTCTGTCTAATGAAAACAAACCTGGAGAGAGACTCTGCTTCTAAATAGTTGACTATCATCCTCCTTACTCACACCTCATGATTTCCAACTTTGTGTCTTTGATGAACTTGGGATGCTTCCCTCTCCACTGAGATTTTAAAAAAAGAAACTACGCTGATTACTTCACTTAGACAATTCTTTCTCTTTATAGTTGTCATGCAAAAGATATGAACTTTTCCAAGACTCTTGATATGTCTGGATAGATTTCTTCTAGTCAAGAAGTAGTAGGCACACATTCTTACCACAAATGCACGCAAGCTTTCACCTTGTTGCACCACTCTCCAGCACCGGTATTTTTTTTATATATTTACAACATTAAGGCAAAATAGTATATCACTGTCTTGCATCCTTATGCACAAATTGCTATTAGAGCACTCATCTTCTCAGGAGCGTTCTCTTGACACTACACACTCCCCTCTGGCTGTTACCTCATCCCTTTGTTCGTCCTAATACCTTTGTTCGTCCTAACAGCAAAACTCCTGATTTGTTTCTGCTTCCAATTCCTCTTTTCCCTTTCTCTCTCCAACTCAGTTCAAAGAAGTTTTCAGGCCCATCACTCACCAGACTGCTCTCGTGAAGGTAACAGTGACTTTTATGTTGTTAAGTTAATGGTCCCTTTCATTCCTTATCACACTTGATCTATGGTTAGAATTGGCACAATCAACACTTTCTCCTCTTGGCTTCCTGGATAGCTTTTTTTTTCCCCTCACTTTTCAATCCTTCATAGTCTTCTTTGCTACTTCCTCCACTCTGGTAACTGTTTTTTGTTTGTTTATTTGTTTGTTTGTTTTGCTGTATAGAAGCTTTTTTAGTTTAATGTAAGCCTCATTTGTCTATTTTTTTCTTTTTTCAGAGTATTTCAGGGATCAAATTCAAAAAATTGTTGCCCAAACAAATGTCATGAGCTTTTCCCCTTATGTTTTCTTCAAGTACTTTAAAAATTCAGGTCTAGCCTTTAACCTTTTCATTTATTCTGAGTTAATTTTTGCACATAGTGAGAGAAAAGGGTCCAATGTCACTCTTTTAAGGTAGATGTTAAATACTCCCAACACAATGTACTGGAGAGACTCTTTTCCCACTCTGTATTCTTGGTGCCTTTGTTAAAAATTAGTTGCCCCTGTACCGATGAGTTTATTTCTGAGCTCTCTATTCTGTTCCACTGGTCTATACATTTTTATGTCAGTAATACACTGTTTTGATTACTGTATCTTTGTGATATAATTTGAAATCAGGAAGTGTAATAGCTCTAGTTTTGTTTTGGATCTAGATTGCTTTGGTTACTTGGGATCTTCTATGGTTCCATAAGAAGTATATATTTCTGAAATTCTGTGACAAATCTCATTAAAATTTTTACACATTACATTGAGCTTACAGATCCACTGGAGTAGTGTCAACATTTTAATGATATTAATTCTTCCAATCTATGAAATGGGGATATATTTTCATTTATTTGTACATCCCCACTTTTTTGATGTTTTATAGTTTTGAATATACTAATTTTTCCCCTCAGTCAATTTTATTCCTAAGTATTTTGTTCCTTTTGATGCTGTTATAAATGAGATTATTTTCTTAATTCCTTTTCCCCATTTTTATTAACATATACATGATACACAATAGTTACATTGAATTGAAACATGCTGTGCACGTATCCATCACCTCAATATTACAATGCCTTCCCTGCCCTTTCTTGGACCTCCCGCACTTTCCCTTATCCTCCCTGACTCCCACTATTGCACCTATTTGGTTCTATAAAATGCCTGTATTCTGGCTTTTTCATTTTAGAGAAACCATGCGATATTTAACCCTCTGAGTTTGACTTAATCCACTGAGTATGATGGTCTCAAGTTGCATCAATTTACCTAAAAAAGCCTCCAATCCATCAGTCTTTATGGAAGAGTAGTACTCCATTGTGTACAAATGCCACAGTTTTTGTATCCATTGGTCTGTTGATGGATAGCTCAGTGACTTCCACAATCTAGGTATTGTTCGTTGTGCTGTTATAAATACGGTATACACGTAACTTTGTCATATGGACCACTACAAAAAGCAGCACGAAAATTTATCAAAAGGCTGTAAATAAATATTTCATTTGACCTAGCAATACCTCTTCTGGGTATCTTTCCAAAAGAGTTAAAAGCAATGTATTTTCTTAATTTCATTCTTTAGATAATTTCTCTTCAGATATATAACAACTAGAAATGTAATTAATTTTTATATGTTGGTTTTCATTATTATCACTTAATTAAATTAAATGATTAGTTCTAACAGTTTTTCGGTGGAGTCTTCAGTGTTATTTACATAAAACATTCGATCATCTACAGAGAAATATTAACTTCTTTCTTTCTGATTTGGCTTCTTTGAGTTCCAAACAAAATAGTCACCAAGTAGAAATCCTATTCTGTGCCTCTTCACAGGCTCATCCAAAACATTGAAATACAGTTAAAAACCACCTGCTCCACTTAGATTGGAAAGGGAGGAGAGCTCCAGGAACTTAAAAGAAGCCAAGGGCATATGGAAACTTCAAAGACGTGTCAGAAGCTGAAGAACACACCAGCCTAGGAAGCCGTCCCACATCACCTGAGAAGGGCTATAAGCAGCAGTGAGCAGTGAGCAGTGAGCAGCTAAAGATGCAAGTTCAGCCTGGAGCTGGAAGCCACAGAAATAAATAGTAGCAGACATCATTGTCCCCTAAGAGAAGCAAGCCTGTGGGTAGTACAAACTGCAAATGCACTGTGAGCTTCCCCTTGGAAAAGCTTCCCTGCAGCTCAGCAGACTAGCTCAGGAGAAGCAGTTCTCAGCAGTGTCCGGAAGTGACATAGGCAGGAGCCATTTTGAAAAGAGCTCAAGTCTGAATTGTTTTGGGTAAAAGAAACCACAGAGGGGTCACACATCAGAGACATTGGGGACACTCATAACTACTACCTGGGAAGGAGTGGCCACAAGGGACAGTTGCAGAAAACGGAGACAGACTACTGACCTCTTAAACAGTTCAGGCCATACCATGAACAGGCTGCAAAGGACAGAAAGCCCCACCCACAGCAGAGAGAAGCCAGGACAGATGGGACAGGTTTACCAAGGAAATTGAATGTGAACGAAAAGCACTGGAGGCAACTGGACTACTAGGTCCCTCTCTGTCTGCTACCAGCAGAGAACCAAGTGGACCTTAGGCTCCTCCTCTCCCATATGTGTTTAGAGAAATGCCTCAGCTTGGCCATTAAGGTGAAATTCCTCAGGCAAGACAAACATTTGTAGATTCAGGCTTAGGAAGGGCATGGGCAGATTTCATCAATGAACACTCAGCAAAGACTAAACAGGGAACCATAGCTGACCAGCCAACTGCTACTCTCACCTCTCCCATATCTAGTGGACAGTTCGACACCACAGGATAAGGAGAAAGACTTCTTGTCCAAATAACACATTTTAATTATTCTTTTAGAGGCAGAGGACTTTTTTAAAAATCTCATCCTTATCAATGGCATCGTGAGAAGACATGGCAATAGCACATCAGCAGAAATACCTGACTCCCAGAAGCTAATATCATGGACCCTGAAATAATGAAGCTTATAGCAAAAATAAACAAGTGGATCAAGCAAATAGTCAGTGCAAACAAGACATACTTAAACAAATGCAAGAAATGGTTGGTGAGTTTGAGGTAGAATTTATGAAATAAATTATGGTCATAATAGATAAAAAATTTAATGAGTTTACAAAAGACAGAAACAAAAATCTTGGATGAGTTAAACAACTTTTTTTGAGACAGGATCTTGCTCTTTAACCCAGGCTGGTCATGAACTCACTGTGTAGCCTAGGCTGGCCTTGGATATACAGTAATCAGCCTGCTGAGTGCTGGGATTACAGTAGTGTGCCACTACACTCGGATTTAAGAGATGCTGGGAAATTGAACTCAGGGTCTTGCAATCACATTAACGGTTGTGCCATTCCTTCAGCCCCCAGCAAGGATATTTAAGAAATGAAGGTTTA